>JAWZYT010000669.1:0-187100 GCA_034508575.1 Petrolisthes manimaculis | reverse complement strand
CTTCCTCCCATCCATTTTCTTTTACCGACATTGAATCATTTATCCGAGGGGTTCACCCTCAATAAAAAGGGTTCATTTTCAAAATTTCAATATAACCATATGAATACGAAAATCCAGATAAAACATAATTAATATTTTTGAGACCTTTACATATGGATATTTTATTATTTCACTTGAATCATTAAGAGCCGGAGCTTTTAAAGGGTTTTCCTTCATGTTCTTGTTTATTCTCTCTCTCTCACACACACACAGACACATTCTCTCTCTCTCTCTCTCTCTCTCTCTCTCTCTCTCTCTTACACACAAACATAAACAGCCACATCCTCCTTCTATCTCTCTCTTACACACACACACACACAGACATATTATCTCTCTCTCTCTCTCTCTCTCATACACACACACACACACACACATTCTCTCTCTTTCTCTCTCTCTCTTACACACACACAGAGACACATCCTTCTTTTTTTATTCTCTATCTCTCTCTCTCTTACACACACACAGAGACACATACTTCTTTTTTTATTCTCTATCTCTCTCTCTCTTACACACACACAGACAGACAGACATATCTTCTCTTTCTTTCTCTCTCTCTATCTCTCTTACAAACACAGAGACATTTTTTCTCTCTCTCTCTCTTACACACACACAGACACAACCCTCTCGCTCTCTCTTACACACACACAGACAGACAGACATATCCTCCCTCTCTCTCTCTCTGTAATAAATTACCTGTGTGAGAGAGAGAGAACGAGAGAAAGTGTGTGTGTGAGAGAGAGAGAGAACGAGAGAGAAGGAGTGTGTGTGAGAGAGAGTGTGTGTGAGAGAGAGAGTGTGTGTGTGTGTTTGTGTGAGAGAAAGTGAGAGAGAAAAAACTTATGTAAAGAGAGTATACTCTCTCTCTCTCTCTCTCTCTCTCTCTCTCTCTCTCTCTCTCTCTCTCTCTCTCTCTCTCTCTCTCTCTCTCAGGATCCCTGTTGTACAGCAAGTTATTTTATAATGTTTATATATATATATATATATATATATATATATATATATATATATATATATATATATATATATATATATATATATATATATATATATATTCTTTTTTTTTCATATTTTTTCTAAATATGAAATATAATGTTTATATATATTTTCTTATTTTTTCTAAATATTTTTTTTTTCTATTTTTTTTTCTATATATATTTTTTTTCATAAAAGTTTGTTCATATACAAGACATCTTGAGAAATAGACGAAAGCTTGGTATTCCTTTTTAATTTTCATTGTGAGTTATTCTGCACTTGTAAAAATCATGTGTACTTGTGATTACTAAAATAATAATAAGAATTTCAAGTAAACATCAACTGAGACGAAGGAGAATTTTCTTGCAGACAATTTGTGAGTTTTACCATTGTAAAAGCATGACTTTCCCATAATATGTACTGAACCTTCGTATAGGCTACATTGTAAATACACCTTCCCATATGTACTCAGCATACGTGTAGGCTACATTGGTGTACATTTCGTATGTTATTCCCAAGGCCCCTCGCCACTTCACACTCCATAAAAATATCAACTGGTCCTTGGTAGTAGTATCAATAATGTACAGCAGGTAATCAGGTCGAGGCCTACACGTAGCTATAGGTTGAGTGTATCTGGGAAAGATGTATTTACAGTGGAAAACCTGTCTAAAAAATTACCTATTCTGTGTGTCTCTAATCCCACCAAAGCCTATATATATATATTCATGAATGATACTTTCCGACACAAATTGGGCAGACTTTAATACCACATTGCACGTTGAACACTTCACTCTGGACTTCACCCTAGTAGCATCATCACCTACACATTGCCTTCTAGTTTGTCCTGGTAGCTTTATAATATTGTCAACACGTATACTCGTGATACCTAATTTCTGACCAGAGACGAACTGCAGGCACCACACACACCAGCATTCGAACTCAGCCCCTATATGTGTACTCTCGTGATACATAATTTCTGACCAGAGTATGAGAACAGAAAGCTTCGAATCGCCTGGTATTGCTTGTACGGTTCTAAAAACCATTAAGAGGGAAAGCCAAGCTGATATTATCATTTCGGGTCAAATAGAGCCGTTAAGAAGGAAAGGGTCTCTTCTGTGTACAATCAGATAACCAAAACTACCTGACCTCTACAAACACCTGGGCAAGTTGGAAACACACACAGCTACGTACAGTACACCCCCCTTAGACCATTAACACCACCATTAAAACTGTCCTTATCCTCTTGTTCGTCTCTCCAAGCCTTTCCTATTCCCGCTTCAGAGGAATAGGAAAGAGAGAGTAAATAGGCAGAGAGAGAGAGAAGGAAAGGGACACTAACTGGTCATCCATACAAACATACACACACACACACCCATACCTTCCCATATCTTGTTTTTCCATCTCTATATCCAAGGAGGTCATTCTTAATGGGAGAGAGAGAGAAGGAAGGTTGGACTGAGTTATCTTGTTTATAATCTGTAACCAGGTACCTCTGTCTCCTTCACCTTTCAAGGAATAAGGAATAAAGAAGAGAGAGAGAGAAGGGAAGAAGAGAAGAGGGTGGAGCTAAACACCTAGGAGGAGCTACAATTCTAGACCTGCCCTTTGTGGGTGGGGAAAATAGGAATTGACAGTTAGTGCATATATTTCTGGCAACTGTGGAATTGGAAAACATATATAAACTGAGGATGTACAGTTACATTTAGGATTACTTAAACTGTCTCCCAGGGCTTATATACTTGTCTCACCAAGTGAGACACTCTACTCTATCAGACAGAAGCACATCAGTCCCTGTGTGTATAGAAAATAAGTATTTATTTAATAAAGAATTTAAGTAGAACATGTGAAGTCAATTACCTTAGAAAACACCCACGTCCACGTTACCTAAAACTACAACCACAATACTGCAAGTCCAAAAATCAAATACAAGTAAGTTACCAGTTCTGTCCAGAGTGCAAGCCTTCATGACTGGTACATTGGTGACAGCGGTGTTGCAACAACAAGATTGCAAAGGATTGACTTCCAGGGAGTACAGTGAATAACATAGTTCAAGGACAAGTTGAAGATTTTACTTGTAAAATTCTCTCAGGTAATTTCTTCTTCAAGTGGTATACTCTCACGACCTCTATAAACGAGGGAGATAAACCACAAATTCATCACCTACAAGACACCTACTTCAACATAACTGCAACAAGACCTACAAGGGGACTTCATCTACTTCACAACAATCAATCATCATTACCCCAGGCGTCCCTGTACGTAAATTCTCTCGTAAGGACAACGCCATCCCTTCATCACTACCACAAGAGCGTACAACGTCATCACTTCATTACATGAGCATCCCTGGAACGTAGGACAACGTCATCACTTCATCATCTCCATTCTCCAACCTGACACCTTGTTACGTAAATTCTCTCGTAAAAGGCAAGTCAACATTCATCATCTTCACTCCAAGAACGACTACTAGTGTGTTAGTGTGCGAGCTAACTAATTCAAGACTCGTCAGACACCCCACCTAGACGTCAACTCGTCGTCATCATCGTTGCTACTAAAGTACTAAAAGTAGGTACACATTACTTGTTACATTACATTATTTTTCACTTGTCCACGAACATGTTAGGATAAAATTAGGTTTCCTCATTAAAGCTCAGAAAGAAAGAAAAGAAGTGCCAAATTAAAACAAAGTAAATAATTCTTCCCCATTAATCTAAAGGTATCGCAATAACTTCGAATATCCCTGATAATGATTCAGTACCCTCTGAGCTAGATTCCCCTGCCTCCCTAAAAAGTCTCGTTGTGGTGCCAACACATACGAGTGCATTTTCTTCTTCTCCAACCATAACCCCATTTGTCTACTATATCATCCTGTATTTTCTCTAACAATGACTACTCCTCTACAATCTCCTATCGTCTTTGCTCATCATCTAACAAATTTTGATTCCACTATCTCTTCTATGCTAACAATGAAACTCTTCCCTACCACCATTTCTCATGCAAAGCAGTTTAATTAAGGGAGATAATCCAAGATATGGGATTCATCTCTTCTTGCGTCATTTGGAGAAGATATTTTGCAAAGCGAATATAGAGCAGGACAAACATAAGATAGCATTGGTAAGAGAGTATATTGCACAGGATAGTCCAGCCAGTTATAGGTTAAACACAAGTGCTTTTTCTAATCCAAACAATTTAACGTCATATGCCACATTTAGACAGTCACTTATTAATGTTTTGGGGGATGGTAAAGTACGTAATTCAGTGTCAAGGGTTCAAAGAAAGATTAAAACAAAGAATGGCAATACAAGGGAACTAGCAAAAGCACTTGCATCATCAGGATCGATAGAAGTAAATTCGAAGAAATCTCAAATCATACATCATGTATTACATACAACTCACTTCAGGGGTAAGAAGAATTATAATTTTGATACCATAACTCAGGGGGATTCACACGGCCAACGATGCAAACATTGTAACGAATATATTGCATAAGACCAGTGAATGTTATATTAATAAATCTACAGGAAATAATGGGAAAGTTAAGCATAAATACTGTCATTCACATGAGTCAAATTCGTATTCCTTAAATGAACATATGATTCTTAACAAAAAGAAACAAAGCTTGCACAATCGAAACATGATGTATGAAACGAGACCACCACAATATTAAAATGGCATCAATAATCACATAAATATATAAATACTGTAGGCCCTGTCGTCGTAAATACCTATGATATAATAATAATCCCTGTCTTAAGTATCACATGTAATATTTCATTAATAATAGACACAGGACCAACAGTTTCCTTGTTATCTGATGATTCCTTTAACAAATGGTGCAAATTAGATTGAGCGATAAATGACAGGTACTAGGGACACTAAACCCTTCCTGTACAGTTAGACAAGGAAACTAACTAAATACCCATAATAAGATGCCCTAAACATAAAATAATACATTTTAGGTATTAATGTATTTTAATACAGGATTGTTCAGGCCAAAATATAAGTCCATATATATATGTATTGAAAGAAAAACGGGAACTATTCCATTATCATAAAGGCCTACTGCAGATAATAATATATTAACACCAAATTTCGTCCATAAATTGAAGGTAAAGCTTCCATCTCATGTACAGCCACATAATGTAAATGATAATAATATTGCTACTATCTATATCATTAATAAATCATCTACCAATAATCAGGTAAAGAAAAGGACATATTTATATGATCTGTACAAGATGGAAGTTAGACTAAATACCACAAGGAAATATTATATCAATTTTAACCGAAGAGTTAAAAGATAGTCATATAAGGGAGAAACTTAGAAATTTGGTCAGGAGACGAGATATTCTAATTTATCGTGATAATTTTATTAATATACTAGCCACATATCAAAATGCGATTGCCCTACCTGGTAAATTTTTTAGGAATAACCTATTTATAAATAAGCATATAGACTACCGTACCTCATACTAGACAGAAAGTTATAAATGATAAATGAAATGTTGAATGAAAGTATTATTAAGATTTTAACTCCCCCTTTTAACAGTCAAATGTTTTTGGTTTCAAAAATGATGGTGAATTTAAGCCAGTACTTCTTTACAGAGATATAATGCTACAAGTAAATATAAATATCCCCTCCCTCCTTTAATTAAGGATGTTTTCTCTAACATTGCTCAAACAAAACATATTAAAATTGGTCAGTGGACACTGGCAAGTAGCATTATATAATAATACATTTAATACGTCCCATGGTTATTATTAATACATTCGTAGACCATTTGGGTTACGTAATGCTCAATCAACATTTAAGCATATGCTAAATTTTCGTGTTAGTGTTATTAAGAACGTAGTCATCGCTTAGTTAGGCAATTTGATTTTTTTTCTAATAAGGTACAATCACAATATTTAACAATAAGGAAGGTTAAATAGACATTGCATTAGGTAGGCCTCAAACTTTAAATATATATGTTTCATTATATTACCAGGATATTATAATTATAGGTTATACATTAACCACCACTGGGCTTCATACACAATAGCATAAAATACGAACAATGACAGTCAACTAACGTAAAATCACTCTTGGATATATGTTCGTATATAGAATCATTATAAAGACATTTTTCCTATTTAATTGACACCCTAAATAATCTCCTCAGGAGAATGACAGATGTGTATGGAAGTCAGAAAAGTTAATAAAGGTTAATTAATTTCAGCTCTAATTCGTGCATTTCCATCCTATTCATTACCTTAATAATAATATCACGTGTACAGATGCTTCTTCAGTAAGCTTAGGCACTGTACTTATGTAAGATATAGCTAAGTTCTATGTCAGGCATGTACTTATGCATAACGAATATTAAATGCACAGCAAACTCGTTACTCTGTAACGGATCAGGAACAATTAACAAATAATGTTAGGGGCAATTCGTACTTTTAGAAAATCGTATTAGGCTATCCTTTACAAATACTCGTGAATCACTAATATATTCTTGGCTTACTATAATCTCAAACCTTAGCGTGAAAATTAGCCAGATATTATCGAACCATTAAGGAATTTCTCCCACATATTGATATTAACTACCTTCCAGGATGATTAGATAAAATAACAAATCCCTTAAACAATCATCTTGTCATTTACTTCCGAAGTCACTCATGGACGTGGTAAACATTAGCAATTCCTATGCTAAAATATACTAAGACATTATTTAACTCTGAGGATGAAAATAATGGACGAGAATTACAGTCACTTAAATAACTTTTCCCTTTATGATAAGATTTTTTACAGAAAACTTAGTAAAAGTGACTTATAAACCAATGAAAGTGATACATTAAATAATGCTTCCCTCAGTGTTAATTACCCTTTTATCAAAATGCAACAGGACATCCTGGGAGAAAGAACAAAACAATCTCCATATAATATATTATCAACATAAACTATGGGTAGATGATAAAACATATATATCGCTCAGTGCGAATCATGCAATGCTCCATGACAGGAATATAATCCTGGACGAATCAGGAGACATAATAGGAATAATTCTACTTTCCTTACCAATTGCAAATCAGGGCATAAATAAAATATTACCTATGGTTAACCATTTTCTAAATATTTAGTGGCGGCACCACTACATGATAAAACCCGCAAATAATACGTGCACATATATTTAATCCCAAATTATTATATGCTCATATACATGTCCCGATATTATAAAGATATCTAATTTCTACTAATTTGAAGCAAACGTTTGTGTAACCATATCTCCCAGCAGCTAATGGATTAACAATACGGCAAAACCGTAAAATACTACAAGTACTTGGTGGCACAGAAACAATGGAAATCCCTCCACATGGAAAGACTGCATAAAAAAAAATGACAGTCTATGAATACTACAAAACGTTGAAATAAAAGGAAAAAAACTCCTCAGGAAATACTATATGGCGTACAAGAAACGTCTTTCATATAATTATATGAGATAACAATTGCCACACAGAAGTCAGGCTACAACAAGGACAACTTCGCTGAACAACAGTGAGTTGCAGTTCAACAATTTCATCATGATGTACAAGCAATTTACGGGCTTGCAAGGAAAAAATGCGTAATCGCCTACACAAGCAATTTACGGGCTTGCAAGGAAATAATGCGTAATCGCCTACACAAGCAATTTACGGGCTTGCAAGGAAATAATGCGTAATCGCCTATACAAGCAATTTACTGGCTTGCAGGAATAAAATGCGTAATCGCCGGTATAATAAAGCAAATAAACTCAAATGTTCACTCCAGGTGATAACATAAAAATAATACGGGTACCCGATCGAAGTTTAAAAACTTCACACAGTCATATCTTTAGTAGGTAATAAACTTATAATAAAGAATATTTTTACCAGGCGGATGATATTGTATATGTAAACAGGATAAAGTGATTGGTAAAGCGCGCAAAAACCATCCAAAATAAAACCAATCCATATCACTGGAACATAACAATTTTCTCTTCTTAGTAAATTTATCCCTACTATACTATATAATGAAATAATCAATTACAAACATAAATCCGATCGGTTTTCTATAATATAATAATAATTCTTATTACAGATGTGGCCCAAATCAACCTATATGGATAATAATTTTTATGTCTATACTCTCAACAGCTCCAGGCTCAGACGAGGAACACAACGCAGGACAGATGACGTCTTCAATCCGAGAGCTCTCGTATACAATTTTATTAAGAAGCAGAAAAAAATAACAGGAAAATAAATAAAATAATGGTGACGAATGATATAATCACTATTTCTTACTCTTTACAAATTTTATCCCAGTGAGCAGTGGTTACAGCTACAAGTATTTACTGATACACTAGTTTATTTGACAGTTATCACACAAATGGAATCCAGTGACTAAGCTAATATTGTTCGCTTATTATACAAAATATATAATGGCTTGAGCCATCACCACAGCCCAGAGCGTGGTTGGGAAAAATTTTACGTGTATTTTCGTGAACATTATTTGGTACTGCTTACATAGTGGTATACAAATATATCCTATAAAATAAAGGGTTATGAGACAAACTGTTGCATATCGTGGTAAGTTAGTGTAACAGGTAGAAAGCATTGCACTGATATTAAATACGAATTATAGAGCTTTACTTTACCAATAAAAGAAAATATTCACATATACTTTATAGGCTTCTATTTATTTCTGCGGGAAGCAGGAAGCTTTATTACGAGTACAGGAACTTTGAAAGGAAGAACAACCATTTATTAGGAGAGTATTTACTGCGGGTAAGATTAGATCAACATACTTAATATCACTCCAATAACTATAACATGCAAAGGAAAAATCAGTGTGAAATACTATCTTACTAAATATCTTTCTTCCACCTATTTGAAATATTATTATACAATCGTGCGTAGTATTTTAATACAAGATTATATACTCATTATTAATCCCATAGAAGGTAAAGTATTATTCACAAGCTACGCACTTCAAGAATTCCCAATGAAAATAGAAATAATCTTTTAATGTTCAAAATTCCTCCAAGAATTATTATACTTAGTGATGATGTCATCAATGACACACACTCCTCAAGTACCATATTCCATATCTTTATTTATATGTTTGTCTTGCATATTTATTAGCAACTATTTCTCCAAAGGATGCGAACTTTCCACTTGCTTTGAAGCAATTCAGGCACTATATGCATGTAAATTCATATCTATTACTAATCAAACCTCTCTTTTATCATCAAATTTCTATTTCTACTATCTATACTTACCTGCTGATAGACAATTAGCAATATAATACCCTAATCACCCTACACATGGCATGGATTAATATACTGTAGAGAGGCAGTCTCAGATAAAATCGATTCAAGGGAATCGTTACATTGAAAAATAAAATATATATAATTGCTAGACAACATATCCCACTCTCTTCCACCTTTCAATATATTTCATTTAATATCGACTTGTTTAATATCTCCCTATTATCAGTTGTTTCAGAAAAAAGTGAAGCTTGGAAGTAACTCATGGAGAATGGGAATCAAACATCCTTCTAATATCAGTTGATTACTCCATATATTGATGAAAATAAAACTTGGTACAAATATTTATTATCCCATGTCTTATCTTTCTGGCAGGTACTATAACATTTTTATATAGAAAAAGTCTACTGTCATATTTTGCATTGTATAAGAGAACTCTATCAATGTAGACTGAATTATCTTGTTATGGAAAATTAACATTTAGATGTTATTGCACAGCCACAACATAGCAACAAGGCCTCTTCATTAATGTGTGAATTTTTAGCATAGGTTAGCTTATACACACAATAACATGCACCCAGCTAAACACATTAATTCTAAGATTATTTTTTTATGTACTTACCAGTGTATTTTATTCATGTATTGATGTTCATTTTAAGTATATGATGTGCCTATGTCTTTGATGTCAATTTTATATTATTATTGAGGTATTCATTGTTAATATCTTAGTTATTGTGTACCCTACCTACATTATATGTTTGTTTCCACAATCAAGGTTATCTGAGGACAGATAGATTAAGGTAGCGGCCGAGCATTGTACACAATAAGGCAAGTGCTGTATGCCACAATCATAAGATAATACACAGGTAAACAGACTGCCTGCCTAAGACCCTGTACAGAAGATAAGCAGATAGGGCAGATATTAGTAATAAGCAGTGTGAGTCACAGTGGTACCCATGTGATATAGAAGCCGGTGTATAGCAAATAACTAGATAACACCAAAACATTATTAATATTGGCTAACACCTGAATACACAGGGGTGCTTCTTATCATTGTTGTTCTCTGGGAAGGCCAACCTACGAGAGAGAGTAGGGAGAGAGTAGAGAAAGAGAGTAGAAAGGAGAGTAGGGAGAGAGAGTAAGAGTAAGTCAAATAACCAAGGAATGGTCACAAGCAGATAGGCCCCAATCCACAGATAATATAAACTGATTAGTGTAGCAGAATAGGTAGGACTAAGACCACGGTGACTATACCCCATGACTAAGACACGTGACTTGTCCTACCACATGACCAACGTGGCATCTGGCCACGTAAGCATGACAACACACAGTAATAATTGTATCCAAAGACAACTGACAACTCAAGTGAAATTTGTATATAAACAGTGAAACTTACCTAATAGGTAGGATTCTTAAACTTGCTCCCTTAGGGCTATTACATAATTGTCTCACCAAGAGAGACACACTACTATACCAGAAAGAAGCATATCAATATCATTCCCTGTCTGTGTGTGTATAGAGATATAAGTGTAAATAAATGAACTTTCCATGTTACAACTGTGAAAACACCCACGTCTACGCTACTTAACTAATAATAATAACAATACTACAAGTCCCAAGAAGCAAATACAAATAAGTGACCAGATCTTGAACGAGTTAAAGCCTAACAGGACTGGTACAATGTTATATGGAATTGTACAGTCGTGGTCAATAATAATAATACATATATAGGTTAGGTTAGGTTAGTTACTTTCAATGGATGTATTTAATGTCATTCGTGATGTGTATAGTATGTCTTTTAATTAATGCCTCAAAAGATTCATAGTTCGTTGTTTGAGTTGAAATGAAATTGTTAGAATGGATTAATGACTATATAAATAGAATGTCAACAGCATCATGGCTGATCCAGAAAACTTAGAACATTTTGTCCTGGACTGTACTGGCTATGTTGAAGAAAGAAGAAAATTATAATATTGCAAGTTGCAACAACCTTATATTGAATGCATGGAAAACATCATTGGAGGGCTTTTATTCGACAGTGGAAAATATATAGACAATATATAATAATATTTTTATGTGTTGGAAAATAAGGGAAAATAAATTAAAGGAGTTCAGAAACAAAATTAATAAAGGACAGAAGAAGGACCGTTGTAAAGGCTATCCCTCGACACCATCGCATCACATAGACTCCCAGTTGGATTAATGAAAGTGGTGTCACAATGCCACTGTAAATATTTCTTTTAACTGTTGTATATACTGTAGGATCAGTAATCTTGCTTAAAGTTTTATGGGTGATCAACAAACATTCATTATCTTGACACATCAAAAGTTTGGTGAACCTGTTGGAATCTTAGATGGGCTATGTCAGTAGTTCTCAAATGAGCTCTTCTTGTTATCATAAAACTATACATAATAAATATAAAGTTGTTATATATATGTAATTGATGGTACAATATTGTAAAGCAGAATATAAACTTTTCATTTGATGTATTAGTATATTTATATTAATGAGAGTAGTATTGTACACAGCCTCTCCATTGACTTACCAGGTACCACTACCGTCCAGTGCGTCCACTAAATGTAAACAAACTTTAAAGGAGTTACGTGTGAATACATTCAACCCCAAACCAGTGTTTTTCAAGTGAGGGAGTGGAATATAATGTGTGAAATACAATAAATGATAAGAGAGTCACAAAATGGTAGGTCTATAATGTATAAATAATTAAGAAATAATTTTACAAGTTGCCACAACTCGATTTCAATTTTTTTACTATTACCAGTGTTTATATTTCACTATTACAAACAACTTTTCTATATACCATTTCTTCTGCAAATGCTGCATAACAGTAGTTACCTCTTATAGTTAGGTCCCGGTAGTCTGCCCAAGTTAGGTCCCGGTAGTGTGTCCCAGTCCAGATTAGGTTAGGTTAGGTCCCGGTAGTGTGTCCCAGTCCAAATTAGGTCAGGTGAGGTCTGACTAATTTCTACTGTATATTTTTTCCTGTTTAGGTCCCGGTAGTCTGCCCAGGTTAGGTCCCGGTAGTCAGCCCAGGTTAGGTCCCGGTAGTCTGCCCTGGTTAGGTCCCGGTAGTCTGCCCTGGTTAGGTCCCAGTAGTCACACTAAATCCTTCTAGGAAATAAAAAAATTCCAGTGAAATCCTGTTGTGGCAACTTGTAAAAATTTACTGTTAATGTTCTTACCTTACGTATTTGTATCTTAATAGTTTGTGTATAATGTGTAAATAGTTAATAGTTAATGTTCTTACCTTACCTATTTGTATCTTAACAGTTTGTGTATAATGTGTAAATAGTTAATAGGTAATGTTCTTACCTTACCTATTTGTATCTTAACAGTTTGTGTATAATGTGTAAATAGTTAATAGGTAATAGTTAATGTTCTTACCATACCTATTTGTATCTTTACAGGATTGAGTCAAGTTCGGGTATAATCCTGCAGTAGTCTGGGGGTAAGTATATTTACACACATTTTACTTATAATGCAATACTTTTATGATTAACTTGTATTTTTGTTGTGTTGTACATCTGAGATTATTAAATAGGATTAAAATTGGAAGTTACACATAAGAGAGAAATGGGTATTTATTGAAAGAATTACCATTCTGCAGAACACACAGGTTAGGTCCGGGTAGTTTGGTCTAGGTTAGGTTGGGTCAGGTTAGGTCAGACTAATTTCTGAACTATGTTTGTAAAATGGGGCATATCTCCGGGAGAAACACCATAAATGAAAAGTGTGTTAGAATGGTCCAAAAGAGTGAGTACTGATTCTAAAATATATAATGTAGTAAACACAGTACTTCTGTAAATTTACCTAAAATACTGGGACCTAGGTGAATCTGGCAACACTGCTCAAAACGGTAATTCTTTTGATAAATACCCAATGGTTTTACCTTTACCCACTAATTTAGGTAAATATTGAAAAAATTGTCATTATTGCATACAGTTTTTCTACATTCATTACCCATTTATTTAGACAATTCTAAGACTATTTTCTTCTGTAGCATTTCCTCTGCAAATGCCACATTTCCAAGATATTCAAATGGGGGATTTTAAAATTAGCCTGACCTTACCTAACCTTACCTAGACCACAACAGACTACCGGGACCTAACCTGGGCAAACTACTGGTATATAACCGTGGGAAAGTACAGGAAATGACCAGGGCAAAATACTGTAACCTAGCAGGATCTGGCAACACTCCTACAAAATTGCAATTCTTTCATTAAATACCCTAATTTATAACATTCTAAGGTAATTATGGTAATTATTTATTCTATTGCCATTTTATATTATAATGTTTTTACCTTCTTTATCCACTAATTTATAACATTTTAAGACACTTTTCTTTTATAGCATTTTCATTGACAATGCCCCATTTCCAAGATAGGTCATATTCAAATGGGATATTTTGAAATTAACCTGACCTTACCTAATCTAACCTAGACCACAGCCAAGGGTGGCAGTACGGTACGGTACAAAAAAAATAAAGTAATTCCGGACGCTTAAAAATATCGTACCATAATTTCGTACCTTACCCAAAGAACCGTACCGTACTATTATAAAAAAGTAAAATATTGTACCCAATATCGTACCAATGCCATAAATTACATCTCTGAAATTAATCCATTATATGAACTACCTCTGTAAACAGTTCCTTGTCCAGACTCAAGGTTAAGTTCCTATAATTGTGTTTTTACTTTTGTTATTAGTGAATGTCACTGTAAATATAATAATATCCCTGTAAATACAGTAAGTGTGTGTGTGACTGTGGAAGAGAGAAAAAGTTTATATAATAGGATTATAGAAGACAATAATTTTTCATTTTAGAAATGAACTTGACAATGTATTCCTTTCTGGAACTTGCACTAGGTTACTAAGGGTGAAGGCTGCAGTATATTATTACAAGGCAATGAGGCATACATACACCATGATAATTCAAAGCTAAATTAGAACTGCAATAATTTTTTTTTTCTGTTAGCAGGTGCAGTAGTATGAACTTACATAATAGACTATACTGTACACATTTTCCATATTTGTCTTGGAATCAACTAAAGAAATCAACCAATAAAACATTAAGAGGAAATACTAAATAGACGTCAATTTAAGCTTTGCATTTCATTAGAGGAGTCCCGAGTCCCGACTTCCGAGTCACTGGACACGAACTGAACACGACAGCGACAGTCTACGAGCAGACGACTACAGTGTACACACACACACACACATGCTAAAAGAGGGTTAAACCTAAAAAAAGAACGTTCGTCAATAAAATGATTTTGTTGCCTTTTCATACGTATATTAGGTTATTCTTGACAGAGGACAGTGGAATGTATATTCAAATTTTTAATAGAGTACGAAAAGGGTATTTCGTACTGTACTTAAGAATTATCGTACCGTAATGTAATACCATACTTTTATAATTAAAAATAACATACCGTACTGTAATTCCGTACCGTACCATACTATACTGCCACCCTTGACCACAGCAGACTACCGGGACCTAACCTGGGCAAACTACTGGGACCTAACTTGGGCAAACTACCAGGACCTAACTTGGGCAAACTACCGGGACCTAACTTGGGCAAACTACTGGGACCTACTTGGGCAAACTGCCGTGACCTAACTTGGGCAAACTACCAGGACCTAACTTTGGCAAACTACTTGGAACTAACTTGGGCAAACTGACGGGTCCTAACTTGGGCAAACTGATGGGACCTAACTTGGGCAAACTACTGGGACCTAACCTAACCTCAACTTTACTTATCTGACCTAACCTAATATAATCGCTAATAATTAAGTGTTTGTCCATTATTTGGTTTTCTACTCGAGGTTTTCAGTGGATGTAAACACTTGGCAGCCATCTTGAATTGATATTATTATAGTGGAACTGATGGATTCAGTTCTCAATATGAAAGCAACTGTTGGAACCTGTACCTAATATTAACTGACCATGTTTTATAATTGCTGTTTAATGATGCTGATTTAAAGCCTTAATTTGCCGACTGGGATAAACAGCAAGTACATTAAATATAAGACACACACACACACAGGTACACAACAACTACTAATGGTGGAACCATTTCCTTGGAACTAGTTTGTAGATGAGAACCAATTCTAATATAAATCATCAAGAATAGATAGAACTGGTTCTGGTACCGGTTCCTGCTAGGTATGCAGCATGTAGCTACAACGAATACCAGCGGAAAATGTAATCAATTAATTAAGAGTAGATGTATTTAATGTATTTAATGACCAGTAAAGAAATGACGTACAGTTAAACCTCGATCTATGGACCCTGATGCAGTGGATTTCGGATGCAATGGACACAATCCGCTGGAGAAAAATGTAAAAATTTGCCTGAATTTTGGGTTCGAATGTTTAAAACTCCCACCCGGATGAAACATACCAAGACCGCTACTTCAGTTTTTGACCACTTGGCGGCTCGTGTGTTTTGTTTTGTTTAAAAGCATGGGTTTCTCTTTGTTTTTTTTCCATTATATTATTTACATTATACAGTAGGTACATTATTTACACATCATTACATGTCTATTTATGTATACAGTAAAAGTCCCTTAATCCGGAAAGCAGGGGAGTTTGAGACTTGCGATTTAGCAAAAATTCCGTGTTATCGGAAAATAGACCCCAAAATTCATATAGAATACTTTTATTACTTTTAAATACAGGTTTCCCTGTCACACGTAAATTATGAGGTAGGAAGGAGGTGGCGGGAAGATCGCAGCTGTTGTCAGGCAGTGTTGCCAGGTCTGCTTGACGAAATTACCCTAACTTCACTTTTGAATTTTTAGCTCCGGCCTAAGCCGAGAGCTTATCGTAATTATTGTTGTTGTTGTGCTTCTTGGAGCGACCACTTCTTAAAAGAGGTTCAACTGACTCACTCACTCACTCACTCTCTTCCTGCCATCCATTTTCTTTTACCGACATTGAATCATTTATCCGAGGGGTTCACCCTCAATAAAAAGGGTTCATTTTCAAAATTTCAATATAACCATATGAATACGAAAATCCAGATAAAACATAATTAATATTTTTGAGACCTTTACATATGGATATTTTATTATTTCACTTGAATCATTCAGAGCCGGAGCTTTTAAAGGGTTTTCCTTCATGTTCTTGTTCCTTTATGCCTCAAAAATTCCCTGTTTGTTCTTGAAGAATTATGGTCTTTATAGTACTTCATCTGGTAGAAAGCTCTCTAGTTACTCTTGAACAATCTTTATATAATTTCCCTGTGTGGACTTGAAAATTCCCTAAAACAGATAAATAAAAAAATACCAAAAAGAAAGACCATCAATGTTCAGGAGAAAAGTAAACAAGGAATTATTGAGGCAAAAAAGGAAATTATGTTATTGAAGTTGGGGAAATTTTGTGCATCAGACCTGGCAACACTGGCTGTCACACATAATTTATGAGTGTCGGGTGAGGGTGATGGGATGATAGAGATCACAGCTGACACTCGTAATTTAATGTCTTATGAGGTCTTAACTTCTTAGTGGGCTTCTTTGGTAATTTATTAGGAGTCATGATAAATACTGTAGACACCCACAATACTGAATTATATCCCGGGATATTACTTTTTCGGATTTTCTTTCTTCTATTTTTTGGGATACAGTAATTATGGGTAAAATTGGTGGGTCCAAAAAGTTCCGGGGGAGCGAGCATTCCGAGGTATAGACCTCCAGATTAAGGGACTTTTACTGTATATACAGTTGACTCTTGAATAAATCCAAGGAGTTCTTATACAAAACTAGCAAAATCATAATGAACATGTCACAGAATTATATCACTGTCGTCTGTGAAGTGTGGGTGAGTGTGTTCCCACCACTTCTTCCACGTTCCTTCCCTCCCTACCCTCGGTCTCCATTCACCCTAGCTCAAGGACAAGGGAATATAGGCCTAGCATGCCTTGTCACCTTGTGTGTGACTCGTTCGTGTTTAGTAATTACAAGTTAACCACCAGCTTCAACACTCAGTCATGCTAGGTGGTGCATTTATAAAACGGAAGGCCATATCCTTCGATATAAAGAAGGAAGGTTTTTCTCTGACAAAGAAAGGAGAAGGAAACACCA
Source organism: Petrolisthes manimaculis (assembly GCA_034508575.1). Lineage (NCBI taxonomy): Eukaryota > Metazoa > Arthropoda > Malacostraca > Decapoda > Porcellanidae > Petrolisthes > Petrolisthes manimaculis. The sequence goes on along the minus strand of JAWZYT010000669.1, from coordinate 169,728 downwards.
GCATATGGTTAATAAAGGTAAACAAACGATAGCACACACTATCTCCCCCCTACCACGCATGCCGACGACTCATTTCAGTCATGAGACGTCTGCGAAAACCTTAATACAAATTGTTATATGCTTAATACGAATTGTAATACTGTATTTGCATTTGTAAAGTAATTGTACAGTACACTTCTCTTCACTTTTAACACTCATCACTCCGCTCTGCCACCTCACTCAGCGCTGTGAGCGTGGCTGCGTTAAATCGAACAAAGAGTAATATTTAATCATATCTCCACTATATATTACAGTGTTAAATAAAAAACGCATTACTCAAAATCGCGTTATTCGAGAGTCAACTGTATCTGTATTTTGTGTTACTGTTTGTACATACACCTTTTATTTTTCGTACCCCCCCCCCCCCCCTATTAGTCCATTAGATGGAGGTTTAACTGTACATGTATTAAGAAATTTATTTGACAGAAAAGATTTAATGCGAGTGATTATGAACAAACGCTTGACTAATACCACATAAATTTACTTTATTTAACCTAACCAAACCTAACCTTACCTATTTCATCTAACCAAACCTTACCTTATTTCACCTAACCAAACTTTACCTTATTTGACCTAACCTAACATTACATTATTTCACCTAACCAATCCAAACCTTACCTTATTTCACCTAACCAATCCTAACCTTACCTTATTTCACCTAACCAATCCTAACCTTACCTTATTTCACCTAACCAATCCTAACCTTACCTTATTTCACCTAACCAATCCTAGCCTTACCTATATGGCCTAACCAAACCTAACCTTACCTATTTGGCCTAACCAAACCTAACCTTACCTATTTGGCCTAACCAAACCTAACCTTACCTATTTGGCCTAACCAAACCTAACCTTACCTATTTGGCCTAACCAAACCTAACCTTACCTATTTGGCCTAACCAAACCTAACCTTACCTATTTGGCCTAACCAAACCTAACCTTACCTATTTGGCCTAACCAAACCTAACCTTACCTATTTGGCCTAACCAAACCTAACCTTACCTATTTGGCCTAACCAAACCTAACCTTACCTATTTGGCCTAACCAAACCTAACCTTACCTATTTGGCCTAACCAAACCTAACCTTACCTATTTGGCCTAACCAAACCTAACCTTACCTATTTGGCCTAACCAAACCTAACCTTACCTATTTGGCCTAACCAAACCTAACCTTACCTATTTGGCCTAACCAAACCTAACCTTACCTATTTGGCCTAACCTTACCTATCTGACCTAACCAAACCTCACCTTACCTATTTGACTTAACCAAATCTTACTTTATATCACCTAACCAAACCATACTCTATTTCACCTAACCAAACCTTACCTTATTTGACTTAACCTTACCTAACATAACCTAGACCACAGCAGACTATCGGGACCTAACTGAGGCAAACTACCGGGACCTAACTGGACATAGGCTATTTTTTATGGTAGAGAATATTACAGTAAATATTCAGTAAATGTTTGAATCTTCAAATGATGTAGGACTGGTATTGTTATTGTTTCAGATATGAAGTAATACTGTAGTTGGCAGCCCTGACAGCAATAACAGTGTGGTTGACAGCCCTGACAGCAATAACGGTGTGGTTGGCAGCCCTGACAGCAATAACAGTGTGGTTGACAGCCCTGACAGCAATAACAGTGTGGTTGGCAGCCCTGACAGCAATAACAGTGTGGTTGACAGCCCTGACAGCAATAACAGTGTGGTTGGCAGCCCTGACAGCAATAACAGTGTGGTTGGCAGCCCTGACAACTGTAATAACCAAGTGGTCATATTGGTGGCAGAATAAAGCTGTGTTAGTGATGAAGGTGGAAGGAAGTGACACCATCAATGTTGTCAGAGAAGAGAAGTGTAACAAATTGGTCTGTCAACAATGTGGTCGAAAGTTTGGTAGGAAATGCCATCTCACTCAGCATTTGTTGACTCATACTGCAAAGAAAATGTTTATGTGTGATGAGTGTGGTAAAGAGTTTAATTATAAATCTAACCTTAAGACACACATACTTATACACACAGGAGAGAAGAATTTTGAATGTGAAGAATGTGGTAAAAAGTTTAGTATGAAATTTAATCTTAAGACACACATACTTATACATACAGGAGAGAAGAACTTTGAATGTGAAGAATGTGGTAAAAAGTATCTGAGAAAGAGTGACTTAAAGCAACACATACTTATACACACAGGAGTGAAGGACTTTGAATGTGATGTATGTGGTAAAAAGTGTGTGACAAAGAGTGATCTAAAGAAGCACATACTTATACACACAGGAGTGAAGGACTTTGAATGTGAAGAATGTGGTAAAAAGTGTGTGACAAAGGGTAATCTAAAGCAACACATACTTATACACACAGGAGTGAAGGACTTTGAATGTGGAGAATGTGGTAAAAAGTTTAGTATGAAATCTAATCTTAAGACACACATACTTATACATACAGGAGAGAAGAACTTTGAATGTGAAGAATGTGGTAAAAAGTATCTGAGAAAGAGTCATCTATTGCAACACATACTTATACACACAGGGGAGAAGAACTTTGAATGTGAAGAATGTGGTAAAAAGTGTCTGAGAAAGAGTGAGCTAAAGACACACATACACACAGGAGAGAGGAACTTTGAATGTGATGAATGTGGTAAAAAGTTTAGTATGAAATCTAACCTTAAGACACACATACTTATACACACAGGAGAGAAGAACTTTGAATGTGAAGAATGTGGTAAAAAGTTTAGTATGAAATTTAATCTTAAGACACACATACTTATACACACAGGAGAGAAGAACTTTGAATGTGAAGAATGTGGTAAAAAGTTTAGTATGAAATCTTAACTTAAGAAACACATACTTATACACACAGGAGAGAGGAACTTTGAATGTGAAGAATGTGGTAAAAAGTGTGTGACAAAGAGTGAATTAAAGCAACATACTTATACACACAGGAGTGAAGGACTTTGAATGTGAAGAATGTGGTAAAAAGTGTGTGACAAAGGGTAATCTAAAGCAACACATACTTATACACACAGGAGTGAAGAATGTTTGGTCAGAAATCTAGCCTTAATAGACATTTAAAGTTCATAAAATAGTATAGGATTTTGAATGTAATGAATGTGATAAAAAGTTTTCTGACAATTCCCAACTCACATTACACCAAACTGTTCACACATAAAATAAAACATTGAATGTAAGTAGTGGCAAACAATGATTGCTCCCCTCCCCCCTAAGCATGATAGGAAAAAACTGAAAATATCAAGAGGTATAGTCTATCTCATCCTAGCTTGCAATTGGAGCCTAGCTGTATTTTTAATGCTCGTCTGTGATTGGTCAATATCTCCAGGCAACCTCCGTTCACGCTTACCTTTCCCAAACCAAAACATTGCATTTCTCCGAGGTACACTTTTTTTGTTTTTTCTTGGTGCCTCAATTATTTCGCTTAATATCTACTTGGTACTTAGGTAACCTGACAGAATAATGATAGAGGATTACTTTTATCGTGAAAAAAATATCCATATCATTAAAAATATACGATTAAATACGAGTTGAAGTGAAATGAGTAGCTAAAAATGTTTATACAACTTTTTTTATATGCCGCTTTTATTTATAAATATTACGCTACAATGATTAAAAATGGGTGGATGATGTAGATAAAATCCTCCTGCATGTCATGGTGGTATTTGATTGTAGATAAGACAGAAATTATTGCTGCAAACGTAATTTTAATGCCAAGATGTCAATCATGCTCTAATGTGCACCCAGTGTTGCCAGGTGCAGGGAAATTTATGATTTAGGGAATTTAGAAGTCCACACAGGGAAATAATATAGTTCGTCATTTAACACAGCAGCACACATGTTGATACCAGCAAAGAAGAAGTGAATATACTTTCAGATGATATCACCATCATATTTCTAGCTAATACAGTATTTGTCCAGCAGGGTTGTGGAGGAGGCTATCAATGTTTACCACCCTTTAATAAATGTGGAACAAAATTAATTATTAAATGTATTGTTAAAAAAAAAACACATTGTCACACACACAACATATAGATGACAGTAATGTTTGGTGACAGGTTGATGTCTTAATATTAAATGGAACTGAAGTATGTTAAAATAACAGCTGTTGTTTGTAGTGACAGGTTAGTGTCTTAATATTTAATATATTATTAGAACCGAAGTTTTGATATAGTATAATATAATGTGGCCTTGATATATGTTAAAATAACAGCTGCTGTTTGTAGTGATAGGTTGGTATCGTAAGGGACCCTGTGATGTAGTCAGAAAATTGGAGGTAAATGAGTCCTTCTATTACTGCTATGAAACACCACCTACATGGAAGGAGTTTGTTTTGTGGTTGTGTGTGTGTGTGAGAGAGAGAGCGAGAGAGAATGTGTGTGTGTGTGTCAGCGAGAATAATGTGTGTGTGAGAGACTGTGTGTGAGAGAGATAGAGACTGTGTGTGTGAAAGAGAGACTGTGTACGTCAGAGATATTAATGTGTGCATGTTTTAAAGGTTAATGTGTGTGTGTGAGAGAGAATGTATGTGTGTGAGAGATAGAGAGAGATTAATGTGTATGTGAGAGAGAGAGAGACTGTGTGTGTGTGTGTGAAAGATAGACTTCGTATGAGTATGTGTGTGTAAAAGATAAACTGTATGTATGTGTGTAAAAGATAAACTGTATGTGTGTGTGTAAAAGATAAACTGTATGTGTGTGTGTAAAAGATAAACTGTGTGTGTGTGTGTGTGTAAAAGATAAACTGTATGTGTGTGTGTGTGTGTGTAAAAGATAAACTGTGTGTGTGTGTGTAAAAGATAAACTGTGTGTGTGTGTGTGTATGTAAAAGATAAACTGTGTATGTGTGTGTGTGTGTAAAAGATAAGCTGTGTGTGTGTGTGTGTGTGTAAAATATAAACTGTGTATGTGTGTGTAAAAATATATATGATATTATAAAAATAATTTGTAAATGAATAAATAAATAAAAATATATTATTATTCGTTCCTTTCATTTACTTCTCTCTCTCTCTCTCTCTCTCTCTCTCTCTCTCTCTCTCTCTCTCTCTCTCTCTCTCTCTCTCTCTCTCTCTCTCCTTCTTAATAAATAATAAATAAATAATAATTTGTTTCTATTTCCTTAGCAGAAAAGAAATAAAAAAATACTAAATAATTATCCCATGAAATAAATGGGTTTAATAATAATTATCCCATGAAATTAATGGGCTTAACATTAAAAAATTATTCCAAGAAATAAATGGGTTTAATATTAATTATCCCATGAAATAAATGGGTTTTATATTAATTATCCCATGAAATAAATGGGTTTAATATTAATCAATAATTAAATAAGGTGTAAAGAAATATACAATAATAAATAATTCAGGTGATAAAATAATTATAAGAAAAATAAAATAAAAAATAAATGAGTGTAATAAAATAAAATCATTTTCTCTTATTAACCCTTAACGTCCGGACCGCGGTCATATACGGCCCCAGGAAGCACCCGGGTCGTGTCTTACACCCCTGCCATGTGGTGACCGGGCAGGATGAAGCACCGCTATTGCCAATGTCGGCATTTGCGAGCCCAATTTGGCGGGGTTTTTTTTACTTGGCTATACTTCACCACCATCCCTACAAATCACCATCGTCAGTCAGTGTGTTACTGACTGTAAACATGGATGGATGTGGATTAGATTTCTCGTGCGTGTCCGATTCTGTGGTGCGCCATGCTTACTTACAACACTGACTGCCACCCGCGCGGGCCACGTTCAGTTGTCGTCAGAGCCACTCCACCTAAGCGAACGCAGTCGCGCTCACACGAGAAAGTACCCTTCATTCCTCACTTAATTTCTCGGCAACGGAGAGTTGTAGAGAGCTGAGGTTGGTTTTATTGGAAAGAGGAAGAGTTGATGGTGCTAACAAGACCAAATTTAAGTTGTTCAGTATCGTAGTTTAAACGTACAGAGTAAGTGGAATAGAGCGATTTTGGAAAAATCGGCCAAAAGCGCCCGGCCAGGCAGTAGGGAAATTAAGACTAGCCCCGGACTGACAAAATGGCTATCCATAGTTATCCCGTCGCGGAGGGGTTAATAAACCTATGAAAACGTGGTGGTAATATTGGAGCAACTTGATTGCTCCAAACTAATCCAGGCAACAGAGTCGATACCATTATAATATTTATTAATTAATTCTGTTTCCTGACATATTTTGGTGGAATCAAGTACTCCAAATTTACTACAAGGGACCTCAGATTATTCTAGGGTAATTTTGGAGCAAACTAAATCCTCCAAACCAAATTATGACGTCAATACAAAGAGAGAGAGAGAGAGATAAATAGAGAGCATTGTTACCAGGTCTGCTTCAGAATTCTATAATATCCCCATTGGTACAGCTCCGGACAAAACTCTCTCGACTTGGTTGGCAGCATTTGGCAACTCTGAATCTTGAGAGAAGCACAAACTACTGTACACTGGCTCTAAGTATACTATCATACATACATACACAGGTCCTCCCACTGATAGCACACATACACACACACTGAATATTAAGATTTAGTGAAGAGTCTCCCCTAACTCCAACCCCCATCACCCTATCAGATGCCAAATGCTGCCATACGAGTCGAGAGTTTTGTCCGGAGCTGTACCTCTGATTCCCCATGTCTAGTGAAAATTCACCATACTTGGCATCACTTATAGAGATAATGTTGGCTGAAAATTAATGTTTGAATGGCAGTCCATAAAGGTGGTTACCGAGTTGACTCCCCCTCCCCCCCTACCCCTCATCCACTCTACCCATACCCCCTCCCTCACACCCATGTCCCTACCCCCATTAACACCATACCCCCCCCCCCCACTCCCCAACCCCCATTAACACCATACCCCCCCACTCCCCAACCCCCATCCTTGATTATCGTATAATGACATCATGATTTGGTGGAGAATATAGTTCACGTTTTTCGACATAATTCATTTATTATTAATTATTTTGAATTAATTATTATGTCATTAAATTTCCCGTAATTTTCCCTACATTTTGATTTAATAATAGTTTGGAGGAATCCAATTGGTCCAGTATTACCACAACCAACACCACAGCTTCGAATGAATTAGCTTCGAATAAATCAACTTGGTGAACCATATATTGTATAGGGGGTGTAGGGAGGGTTGGTGTATTAGGGTGTATGGGGAGGTAGGGAGTGTAGGGGTGGTATATGAGGAGGGGGTGTATTAGGTTGGTATAGGGGGTATGGGAGTGAAGGGAGGGGTTTGGGTTGGGTGGTTGGAGATGTGTAGGGGTGGTTGCTTCGAATGAGTGAATCACCTTCGAAGCTACCACCCCTACACCACCTATACCTCCATACACCTCTCTATACAGCCCCTAATACACCATCCCCTCTCTACTCCCCCTCTAAAATGGTTCACCAAGTTGATTCATTCGAAGCTGTGGTGTTGGTTGTGGTAATACTGGACGAATTGGATTCCTCCAAACTATTCCATACAACAGGATTGATACCATTATATTTATTAATTATTTCTCTTTCCTGACATACTTTGGAGGAATCAATGTACTATAAGGGAACCCAGATTTTCATAGGGTAATTGTGGAGCAAACTGATTCCTCCAAACTGTATTATTCCTGCATTAAGTTGTGTTGCCTGAGATACCTTGGAGGACTCAAGGTGCTCCAATGTACCAATTAGTCACGGTTGGAAATTATATATAGAAAATATTCGCTAATTTCATTAATTAATTATGTAATTAAAGAAATTATTACATCAAAATGTAGGGAAAATTACGGGGAATTCAATTATATAATAATTAATTCGAAATAATTAAAAATAAATGAATTATGAACCAAAACGTGAACAACATTCTCCAGCAAATCATGACGTCATTATTCGATAATCAAGGGGGGGGGGGGGTATGGTGTTAGTGGGGGTAGGGACATGGGTGTGAGGGAGGGGGTATGGGTAGAGTGGATGAGGGGGTAGGGGGGGAGGGGAAGTCAACTCAGTAACTCCATTTATGGACTGCCATTCAAACATTAATTTTCAGCCAACATTCTTTCTATAGGTGATGCCAAGTATGATGAATTTTCACTAGACATGGAGAATCAGAGGTAACAATTAATGGGAATATTATAGAAATTCTGAAGCAGACCTGGCAACAATGCTCTCTATTTCTCTCTCTCTCTCTCTCTCTCTCCCTCTCTCTCTCTCTTTGTTTGGTTTGGAGGATTTAGTTTGCTCCAAAATTACCCTAGAATAATCTGAGGTCCCTTGTAGTAAATTTGGAGTACATTGATTCCACCAAAATATGTCAGGAAACAGAATTAATTAATAAATATTATAATGGTATCGACTCTGTTGCCTGGATTAGTTTGGAGGAATCAAGTTGCTCCAATATTGCCACCAAGTTTTCATAGGTTTATTAATAAGAGAAAACGATTTTACTTTATTACAGACTCATTTATTTTTTCTTTTATTGTTCTTATAATTATTTTAACACCTGAATTATTTATTATTGTATATTTCTTTACACCTTATTTAATTATTGATTAATATTGAACCCATTTATTTCATGGGATAATTATTTAATATTAAACCCATTTATTTCATGGGATAATTAATATTAAACCCATTTATTTCATGGGATAATTAATATTAAACCCATTTATTTCATGGGATAATTATTTAATATTAAACCCATTTATTTCATGGGATAATTATTTAATATTAAACCCATTTATTTCATGGGATAATTATTTAATATTAAACCCATTTATTTCATGGGATAATTATTTAATATTAAACCCATTTATTTCATGGGATAATTAGTTAATATTATTTTTATTTCTTATCTGCTAAGGAAATAGAAACAAATTATTATTTATTTATTATTTATTACGAAGGAGAGAGAGAGAGAGAGAGAGAGAGAGAGAGAGAGAGAGAGAGAGACAAATAATATATTTTTATATTTTTTTTATTTTTTTATTCATTTACATATTGTTTACAAAATATCATATATATTTTTACACACCCACACATACATAGTTTATCTTTTACTCTTCTTCCGCAGCATTATTATCCCGTTTCTATACGGGGTCGCTGTGTTTGATGAGTCTCCTCCATCTGCTCCTGTCCTCCACCTCTCCAAGGTCCAAATTCTTCTCCCTGCAGTCTGCCACGATACAATCCTTCCATCTCGTCCTAGGTTTACCTCTCTTCCTTCTGCCACCCACTTCCATGTCCATTATCTGCTTTTCACAACTCCCTTCCTCTCTCCTCATGACATGACCAAACCATCTCAGTCGCGCTTCCTGCACCTTTTTACTCATACTTGTTACCTTAACTGTACCTCTTATGACTTCATTCTTAATTCTATCCTTTCTTGTCACTCCACTCATCCACCTCAGCATTTTCATTTCTGCCACTTCCATTTTTCTTTCACTATTCTTCTTCATTGGCACAGTTTCTAGGCCATACGTCATAGCTGGTCTCACCACTGTTCTATATACTTTCCCTTTTAATTTCATTGGCATTCTCCTGTCACAGAGGACTCCTGCAGACATATTACGCCAGTTATTCCATCCCGCCTGTATCCTTCTGGTAACTTCCGTCTCTTCGTTTCCATCTGCCGCAACTGTTGAACCTAGGTATCTGAAGTCCCTCACGCTATTCAGAACTTGGCCATCTAATAATATGCTTCTCATGTCCCTGTTCCTGCCTTGATCCTGGTCTGTCATTACCATATATTCCGTCTTACTTCTGCTTATTCGCATTCCCCGTCTCTCCAGTGCTATACGCCACTCCTCCATCCTCTCCTCCACTTGTTGTTTTGATTCACCAACCAACACCACATCATCCGCATACATAATGTCCCATGGCACTCCTCTTCTTACCCCCTCTGTCAAAACATCAAACACTACATTAAAAAGGAAAGGGCTGAGGGCTGAGCCTTGGTGCAGCCCAACCCTCACATCAAAACTTTCAGTCATGCCTGCTACAGTTTTAACCCTCGTTTTTGCATTTCTGTACATTATCATAATTTGCTTTATATAGCTCTCTGGCACCATTTTCTTCCTCAGGCATCTCCATACTTCCTGCCTGGGGATTCGATCATACGCTTTTTCAAGGTCTATAAATATTGCGTGTACCTCCTTCTGCTTCTCCCTATATTTTTCAAACATCTGTCTTAGCATGAAAATTGCACTAGTGGTTCCCTTTTCAGGCATAAATCCGAACTGGCCCCTTGATATCTCCACCACTTGTCTCAGTCTCGCATCCATAATCCTCTCCCATATCTTCAGTGTTTATCTTTTACATACACACACAAACACAGTTTATCTTTTACACACACACAGTTTATCTTTTACATACACACACACATACACAGTTTATCTTTTACATACACACACACACAGAGTTTATCTTTTACACACACACACATACAGTTTATCTTTTACACACACACACATACAGTTTATCTTTTACACACACATGCACATACGAAGTCTATCTTTCTCACACACACACACACACAGTCTCTCTCTCACATACACATTAATCTCTCTCTATCTCTCACACACATACATTCTCTCTATCTTTCTCTCACATACAGTCTCTCTCTCACACACACACATTAATCTTTAACACATGCACACATTAATATCTCTGACACACACACACAGTCTCTCTCTCACACACACATTAATCTTTAACACATGCACACATTAATATCTCTGATGCACACAGTCTCTCTTTCACACACACAGTCTCTATCTCTCTCACACACAGTCTGTCTCACATACAGACACACATACATTAATCTCTCTGACACACACACACAGTCTCTCTCTCACACACACACAGTCTCTCTTACATACACATTAATCTCTCTCACTTACAGATACACACATATTAATCACTCTGACACACACACAGCCTCTCTCTCTCTATCTCACACACACACAATCTCTCTCTCTCTCACACATAAAAATACACATTCTCTCACTCTCACACACACAGTAATATATTAACATCAACAATTTTATTTTAATTCTACATCCTTACAGAAATAGTATTATAAAACTATTTTGATGTTATTTTAATACCTGTGTGTGTGTGAGAGAGAGAGAGAGAGAGAGAGAGAGAGAGAGAGAGGTGTGTGTGTGTGTTAGAAAGTGAGAGAGAGAGAATGTGTGTGTTTGTGTTAGAAAGTGAGAGAGAGAGAGATAGAGAATGAGTGTGTGTGTGTGTCTATGTTACACACCTTCTTGTTATCAATATGTAATGTGGTTGTATCTCCTTTATATAACTAGGCTATAATGTCTATTACTTGTTTATCACACTTATAATATTTTAGGCTTTCTATCAGGGCTTTTCTATTTATGGAGTCAAATGCTTTCTTATAGTCTATTGTTGCTATAACCAATATACAGTAATCTAACATAAATATATTATTCTCCACTCTGGGTCCTGCTGTAAATCCTGATTGTAGTTCACACACTTCACCATTCTTGATAAAGTTGATTTATTGCATTCCAGATTTATTTAGTATCATTCTTGAATTTTGTAAATATATGTAAGTAGTATGTAGGACCTTTTTGAGTTGTTGACAATCTTATTTAACCCCTCCGCGACGGGATAACTATGGATAGCCATTTTGTCAGTCCGGGGCTAGTCTTACTTTCCCTACTGCCTGGCCGGGCGCTTTTGGCCGATTTTTCCAAAATCGCTCTATTCCACTTTCTCTGTACGTCTAAACTACGATACTGAACAACTACTTAAATTTGGTCTTGTTAGCACCATCAACTCTTCCTCTTTCCAATAAAACCAACCCCTGCTCTCTACAACTCTCCGTTGCCGAGAAATTAAGTGAGGAATGAAGGGTACTTTCTCGTGTGAGCGCGGTTGTGTTCGCTTAGGTGGAGTGGCTCTGACGACAACTGAACGTGGCCCGCGCGGGTGGCAGGCAGTGTTGTAAGTAAGCATGGCGCAACACAGAATCGGACACGCACGAGAAATCTAATCCACATCCATTCATGTTTACAGTCAGTAACACACTGACTGACGATGGTGATTTGTAGGGATGGTGGTGAAGTATAGCCAAGTGAAAAAAAAAACCGCCAAATTGGGCTCGCAAATGCCGACATTGGCAATAGCGGTGCTTCATCCCGCCCGGTCACCACATGGCAGGGGTGTAAGACACGACCCGGGTGCTTCCTGGGGCCGTCTATGACCGCGGTCCGGACGTTAAGGGTTAACATATTGGGATATTCTTTATAATGGTTTTCTGAGATAGCACCAACTTTATAGTCTTTATAAAGGTTGTTTTTAGTTTTAATGGACTTAATAACAGCAGCTGTTATCCAAGGGTTTTGTAGTCTTTTTTTCATAAATATATTTAGTTCTTAACAGAATGCAGTTAGTGTGTATTTCATTAACTTTGGCAAGGAATGTACAGAAATGTTAACATCTTGCAAAGATAAGAGTGCATTCCAGTCAATATTATTGAGTTTATAGGAAAAAAGTCGGTTATATTTAGGAGTCACAAATGTCTAAATTCAATTTTATTTTGGTAGATTTTTCATTTGTAAGTGGAATGGAAATATCAAGAATATTGATAGTTGGTCAAATATGGGGTTGTTGTTGTTGAAGTTCTTCAAGCTGTCTGGCCGAGCAGCCCCGAGCTCCTGAGGAAGGCCATAGCCTGAACCAGGCTTTCCCACAATGCCCTCAGAGAGTGTATGATGTGTTGTTGTGTTTGTGTACATTGCAGTTTTCAATAGAATGGGGTGCTGTGTTGCATCCCGGACAGGCATCCTCAATGACTCCATCCAGCTTATGATTTTTTTTTATATTATCTGACACTGGACATAGGCTTCATGAAGCCTGTAACCATGGCCCCGGTCAACTGCTGCTCACACACACACGTCACGACTTCCGAACTGGTACCCAGTCACAGAGAGAGGGAAGTGAGGGTTATTCCCAAATACTGCAGCTGTTATGGTACCAGTGAGGGTGTTTTATGATGTTCGGTAGCCTTATAGTTAGTGCCTGACACTCAAATCGGAAGAGTAAATATTCTCAGGCCCTCACCTGAGAGGATCGATCTCCCGAGTTCTAGGTTTTGAGTTTAGAACACTATGTCAGAAGGGCCGGGTGGTGGCCACACTGGACTACTTATCGAACATTCTTCATACAATTTCCCAAATAAGTATCCCTGTATAAGGTAGCACTACATGCAGAGGCGGGAAGTTGGTAACCTTCTAGGAAAGTCATTGCTCCCATTCCAAAGTAAATATATATAAATAATATACCATGCTTTTTATGTATATCCACAAACTAAAATAAGTCTCCAATAGAATAATGGAAATGGAATGGGTGATTTTGATTCCCAGAAAGTGTGAAAATCGAGGACGCATATAATCTCATTATTTAACCATCATTTCCTTCATATATTGGTTATTGTTTTACCAAGTCAGTGTGACGGTGAAATTTAACTACCACACTTGTACTGTCCACTGATGATTGTACCATGTTGGTTGCCTCCAAACTGACCCACTCCTACCTTTCGAGGGTCATGGATGGTGGTCCGGTCTTCTGTTACTGATCAGTTGAGGGAACAACACAAACAGTACTCCTCTAGTTAACCTCCTCTATCTCGAGTATTACTTCACAACCTCGCCACTCACCATCTTGAAATGCCAATAACCAGTCGTGTGTGTGATCCTATGACCCTCTCTCCATTAACCCCTAGAGACCGGGCCACAACATAGACCGTCATATGGTAGAGACCGGGTCACGACATACACCGTCACAGCGATTTAGCGCTATTTCCCACCATATAGGGCTAGTTTTTCTTGTCGTTGGGCGAGAAAATACACTCACAATATCGATCCGCTACCCACTCAGTCAATTTTGGGACCCCACGATGGCTGGGCGATTTTTAAGTAATTGCCCTTGTCCGAATTTGTGCTCTAACGATCGTAATACAATACCGTAGTGAATATATGTACGTGAGTGACACCATGATATTCCTACAAGGTTACAAATTATTATTTAGTGTATAGATCATGACACACGATACATAATGGGGTAGTAATAAGAAAATAACACCACAAAACACACCCATACAGGCACAATTGATAGTAAATATACGTGTTTCCTACGGTACAAGTCGGTTGGTTTATCATTTTCTAAGTGACAGTTACACGATGATATATTCCTACAAGTGTTCACACTATTTTTAGTGTTGAAATCATGACATACGATACATAATAGCAGTAATACGAGTGAGTTGACAAGAGAGTTACGCGCGAAACTGGACACTAAGCCGTGGTCGAGTCTATCCCGCGCATACACACAGACACTGCAGATTCGCGTGCAGACATGGTCTACTTAAACTCGCCCTATCTCCACAACTATTCATCGTACAGCCCTCCCGATAGTACCATTGGAAAGAGGAAGAGTTGAAGGTAAGGATGGAACAATTTTGAAGTCAGTACACTATATAGGTTAAGAGTGCGAGCGTTGTGAATATAGGGCAAATCGAGGAATTCTGACACTAGCGGCAGGTTAAACAGGGAGGCAACTACCTCCCCCCCGGGCTGCAGGGGTTAACACATGCTTTTCTATATGTTTTACCTTCATCATTCTCTCTCTCTCTCTCTCTCCTTTCACCAAGGGGTGACTACAGTCCCAGTTGTCACTCCCACCCTATACGGTGTATTAAAGTCAATCACTTCAGTTTCTGCCATTTCAAATACCTGTATCTTACTTTTACCAACATTCACCAACAGTTTTCATTTGTTTACACTGGGAATGAAACTCATCCACTACCCTCTGCCGCTCCCTATTACTCTCAGTATGGTAATAACACAAGCCTGGGTTCTTTAAACACAGGGTGAGAATGGTAATGAATAACAAAAGGCTGGGAACACACATACATTTTGTGGTCATCAATGAGAAACTGAGTGTAAAATGAAGACAGTGGTGGATACAAGGATTTATTCATTGTATATTTAGGGTTTACAATATCAGCAACATCCACTCCACAAACACCACTACCTCTACACACACACACAGGCTTCACTCCTACATATACTATACATTTAATATTATGGACCCTGTGATTGTATATGAGAATTAGTGGCTTTTGATTCCTCCTGAGTACACCACAAAACAAACTCCTTTCATGTAGGTAGTGTTTCATAGTAGTAATTGAAGGACTCATTTACCTTCAATTTTCTGACTACATCACAGGGTTCCTTAAGATACCAACCTGTCACTACAAACAGCAGCTGTTATTTTAACATTTGTCAAGGCCACATTATATTATATCATATCATATACTTCAGTTCTAAAAATACATTTAATATCAAGACATCAACCTGTCACCAAACATTACTGTCATCTTTGTGGTGTGTGTGTAACAATGTGTGTGTTTTTTAACAACACATTTACAAATTAATTTTGTTGCACATTTATTAAAGGGTGGTAAACATTGATAGCCTGCCCCACCCCCCTGCTGGACAAATACTGTATTAGCTAGAAATATGATGGTGATATCATCTGAAAGTATATTCACTTCTTTGCTGGTATCAACATGTGTGCTGCTGTGTTAAATGACAGTGAAAAGAAGCACCATATGTAGAGTGCTTTGAGCCCAGCCAGAACCTTCTGAAGGACAACAACATTGACTTCTTTGGTAATGACGAGTGGCCCAGTAATTCTCCTGATCTGTATAAATGTTGGATCTATCTTGAAGGACGAGGTTGAAAAAACGATGTTGTCTGAACCTCTATCAACTCAATATAGTCATACCAAGATGGAGGAGCACATTCGGTGGCCTTATAGTTAGTGCCTGACATTCAAATCATAAGAGTGAATATTCTCAGGCCCTCACCTGAGAGGATCGATCTCCAGACCTCTAGGTTATGAGTCCAGAACACTAACCACACGGCCACCTCCCCTACAACCTAATACCACTATGGAATCAACACTGAATACTGAACTTGTCACCATAGACCTACAATATAATGTGCTACCTCTTGATATTTTCAGTTTTTTCCTATCATGCTTAGGGGGGAGGGGAGCAATCATTGTTTGCCACCGCTTACATTCAATGTTTTATTTTATGTGTGAACAGTTTGGTGTAATGTGAGTTGGGATTTGTCAGAAAACTTTTTATCACATTCATTACATTCAAAATCCTATACTCTTGTATGAACTTTTAAATGTCTATTAGGTTAGATTTCTGACAAAACTTTTTACCACATTCTCCACATCCAAAGTTCTTCTCTCCTGTGTGTATAAAAATGTGATCCTTTAGATTACACTTTCTCGCAAACTTTTTACCACATTCTCCACATTCATAGTCCTTCACTCCTGTGTGTATAAGTATGTGTTGCTTTAGATGACTCTTTCTCTGATACTTTTTACCACATTCTCCACATCCAAAGTTCTTCACTCCTGTGTGTATAAAAATGTGCTTCTTTAGATCACTCTTTGTCACACACTTTTTACCACATACATCACATTCAAAGTCCTTCACTCCTGTCTGTATAAAAATGTGATCCTTTAGACCACCCTTTCTCGCAAACTTTTTACCACATTCATTACATTCAAATTTCTTCACTCCTGTGTGTATAAGCATGTGTTGCTTTAATTCACCCTTTGTCACAAACTTTTTATCACATTCATCACATTCAAAGTCCTTCACTCCTGTGTGTATAAGTATGTGTCGCTTTAATTCACCCTTTGTCACAAACTTTTTACCACAATCTCCACATTCAAAGTTCCTCTCTCCTGTATGTATAAGTATGTGTGTCTTAATATTAGATTTCATACTAAACTTTTTACCACATTCTTCACATTCAAAGTTCTTCTCTCCTGTGTGTATAAGTATGTGTTTATTTAGCTCACTCTTTGTCAGATACTTTTTACCACATTCATCACATTCAAAGTTCTTCTCTCCTGTGTGTATAAGTATGTGTTGCAATAGATGACTCTTTCTCTGATACTTTTTACCACATTCACCACATTCAAAGTTCTTCTCTCCTGTGTGTATAAGTATGTGTGTCTTAAGGTTAGATTTACAATTAAACTCTTTACCACACTCATCACACATAAACATTTTCTTTGCAGTATGAGTCAACAAATGTTGAGTAAGATGGCATTTCCTACCAAACTTTCGACCACATTGTTGACAGACCAATTTGTTACACTTCTCTTCTCTGACAACATTGATGGTGTCACTTCCTTCCACCTCCATCACTAACACAGCTTTATTCTGCCACCAATATGACCACTTGGTTATTACTGTTGTCAGGGCTGCCAACCACACTGTTATTGCTGTCAAGGCTGCCAACCACACTGTTATTGCTGTCAGGGCTGCCAACTACAGTATCACTTCATATCTGAAACAATAACAATACCAGTCTTACATCATTTGAAGATTCAAACATTTACTGAATATTACTGTAATATTCTGTAGCACCAAAAATACCCTATGTCCAGTTAGGTCCCAGTAGTTTGCCTCAGTTAGGTCCCAATAGTCTGCTGTGGTCTAGGTTAGGTCAAATAAGGTAAGGTTTGGTTAGGTGAAATAGGTAAGGTTAGGTTTGGTTAGGTGAAATAGGTAAGGTTAGATTTGGTTAGGTTAAATAAAGTAAATTTATGTGGTATTAGTCACGCGTTTGTTCATAATCACTCGCATTAATTCTTTTCTGTCAAATAAATTTCTTAATACATGTACAGTTAAACCTCCATCTAATGGACTAATAGGGGGGAGAGGGTGTCCGTTACAGCGAGGAATTTTAGGGGGGGGGGGGGGGGTACGAAAAATAAAAGGTGTATGTACAAAAATTAACACAGAATAGAGATACGGTTGACTCTCGAATAACGAGATTTTGAGTAACGCGTTTTTAACTCCGGCCTAAGCCGAGAGCTCTAGGTTTTATCCGAATTATTGTTCTTGTTCTTCTTGGGGCGACCACTTCTTAAAAGGGGTTCATCTCACTCTCTTCCTCCCATCCATTTTCTTTTACCGATATTGAATCATTTATTATTATTATTATCATTTTTGTTTCTTCTTGGGATGACCACTTCTTAAAAGGAATTCAACCAATATTTAAGAGGTTCAACTGAGAGGGGGTTCAACCGAGGGGTTCACCCTCAATAAAAAGGGTTCATTTTCAAAATTTCAATATCTATATACATAAAGCCGAAATTCTGTGTGTGTGTGTGTGTCCTCTATACATGCCAAGATCCTTCGTCCTAGAGTGAAAATTTTTACATGGGTGTGATCGCTAATACTTAGCGAGTGTTTTGGACCTATAAAAAAAATGTTTTTCATGTTTTTTAAAAAATGTTAATGTTTTGAGGGGGATTCGAACCCCTGGATTAGTGACACGCACAAACTCTCTCTCTCTCTCTCTCTCTCTCTCTCTCTCTCTCTCTCTCTCTCTCTCTCACACACATGCTCTCTCTCACATTCTCTCTCTCTCCTTCACAGGCTCTCTCTCTCTATCTCTATTTTTAATTTCAGAGAGAGAGAGAGAGGGTGTGTGTGTGTGTGAGAGAGAGGTAATACTGGGTTTGGTTATATTTGTGTGTGAGAGAGAGATAGTGTGTGTGTGTGTGTGTTTGGGAGAGAAAGAGTGAAAAATAAATATAGTGTGTGTGAGAGGTAGAGATAGATAGATAGCTAGACTGTGAGAGAGAGATAGAGAGAGACTGTGTGTGAGAGATAGGTAGACAGATAGATTGTGAAAGAGAGAGAGAGACTGTATGTGAGAGAGATAGACTATATATGCGGGAATAAGGGACAGGCTTGGGGTGGGGGGGGTTTGCGGGGTGCTGGAATAGGGGACAGACTGGGGGGGGGGGGGTAAAAAGCCTGTCCCCTACCGTCACACACCCCAAGCATGCCCCATACACACACATACACAGACATACAAACACACACATCCCTACCATACACACACACACACGAACACACACATACACTAGGTAAGGTAAGGCTTGGGGTGGGGGGGTGGGGGGGTTGGGGGGTGCGGGAATAAGTGGTGGTGGTAGTAGTGGAGGTGGTAGTGGTTGATGTAGTGGTAGTGGTAGTGGTGGTAGTAGTGGTGATGGTAGTAGTGGTAGTAGTAGTGGTAGTGGTTGATGTAGTAGTTGTAGTGGAGGTGGTAGTAGTTGATGTAGTAGTGGAGGTGGTAGTGGTTGATGTAGTAGTGGTGGTAGTGGAGTTTGTATTTGTTACATATCAGTGTTGTATTATTATATTCTTTGTTTATTTAGAAGTCTGTGATCGTGTATGAAAATTCCACCGCCCGAAGGGCGGTGGATGTGCGGCCGCAGGCCGCTAGCCTTCCGCACGAGCTAGCGGCTCTTAGCCGCCCGGAGGGCGGCGGAGCCAGCTAGTAACCATATGAATACGAAAATCCAGGTAAAACATAATTAATATTTTTGAGACCTTTACATATGGATATTTTATTATTTCACTTGAATCATTAAGAGCCGGAGCTTTTGAAGGGTTTTCCTTCATGTTCTTGTTTATTTAACACTGTAATATATAGGGGAGATATGATTAAATATTACTCATTGTTCGATTTAACGCAGAGTGAGGTGGCAGAGCGGAGTGACGACTGTTAAAAGTGAAGAGAAGTGTACTGTACAGTTACTTTACAAATGCAAATACAGTATTACAATTCGTATTAAGCATATAACAATTTGTATTAAGGTTTTTGCAGACGTCTCATGACTAAAATGAGTCGTCGGCATGCGTGGTAGGGGGGAGATAGTGTGTGCTATCGTTTGTTTACCTTTATTAACCATATGCTGGTGTTTCCTTCTCCTTTTTCTGTTCGAGAAAAAACGTTCCTTCTTTATATCGAAGGATATGGCCTTCCGTTTTATAAATGCACCACCTAGCATGACTGAGTGTTGAAGCTGGTGGTTAACTTGTAATTACTAAACACGAGCGAGTCACACACAAGGTGACAAGGCATGCTAGGCCTATATTCCCTTGTCCTTGAGCTGGGGTGAATGGAGACCGAGGGTAGGGAGGGAAGGAACGTGGAAGAAGTGGTGGGAACACACTCACCCACACTTCACAGACGACAGTGATATAATTTCTTGACATGTTCGTTATGATTTTGCTCGTTTTGTATAAGAACCCCTTGGATTTATTCGAGAGTCAACTGTATATACAGTAAATGTTCCTTAATCTGGAGGTCTATACCTCGGAATGCTCGCTCCCCCGGAAATTTTTGGGCCCACCAATTTTACCCATAATTACTGTATCCCAAAAAATAGATGAAAAAAAATCCGAAAAAGTAATCTCCCGGGATATAATTCAGTATTGTGGGTGTCTACAGTATTTATCATGACTCCTAATAAATTACCAAAGAAGCCCACTAAGAAGTTAAGACCTCATAAGACATTAAATTAAGAGTGTCAGCTGTGATCACTATCATCCCATCACCCCCTCCCGACACTCATAAATTATGTGACAGCCAGTGTTGCCAGGTCTGATGCACAAAATTTCCCCAACTTCAACAACATAATTTCCTTTTTTGCCTCAATAATTCCTTGTTTACTTTTCTCCTGAACATTGATGGTCTTTCTTTTTGGTATTTCCCTGTACCTGGCAACAGGTGCAGGGAAATTTATCTGTTTTATGGAATTTTCAAGTCAACACAGGGAAATTATATAAAGATTGTTCAAGAGTAACTAGAGAACTTTCTACCAGATGAAGTACTAAAAGGACCGTAATTCTTCAAGAACAAACAGGGAATTTTTGAGGCATAAAAGAAAAATTTAAAGGTGAAGTTAGGGTAGTTTCGTCAAGCAGACCTGGCAACACTGCCTGACAACAGCTGCTATCTTCCCGCTCCCTCCTCCCTACCTCATAATTTACGTGTGACAGGGAAACCTGTATTTAAAAGTAATAAAAGTATTCTATATGAATTTTAGGGGCTATTTTTCGATAACACAGAATTTTTGCTAAATTTCAAGTCTCAAACTCCCCTGCCTTCCAGATTAAGGGACTTTTACTGTATACATAAATAGACATGTAATGATGTGTAAATAATGTACCTACTGTATAATGTAAATAATATAATGGAGAAAAAATAAAGAGAAACCCATGCTTTTAAACAAAACAAAACATACGCGCCGCCAAGTGGACAAGAACTGAAGTAGCGGTCTTGGTATGTTTCATCCGGGTGGGAGTTTTAAACATTCGAACCCAAAATTCAGGCAAATTTTTACATTTTTCTCCAGCGGATTGTGTCCATTGCATCCGAAATCCACTGCATCAGGGTCCATAGATCGAGGTTTAACTGTATGTCATTTCTTTACTGGTTATTAAATACATTAAATACATCTACCCTTAATTAATTGATTACATTTTCCGCTGGTATTCGTTGTAGCTACATGCTGCATACCTAGCAGGAACCGGTACCAGAACCAGTTCTATCTATTCTTGATGATTTATATTAGAATTGGTTCTCATCTACAAACTAGTTCCAAGGAAATGGTTCCACCATTAGTAGTTGTTGTGTACCTGTGTGTGTGTGTGTCTTATATTTAATGTACTTGCTGTTTATCCCAGTCGGCAAATTAAGGCTTTAACCCCTAAAGGCCGGTTGACGTGATAGACCGTCTTACGTAAGGAACCGGGCAACTGCACCTACCGTCACAGCGATTTAGCGCTATTTCACGCCCTGTACGGCTAGTTTTTCTTGTCGTTGGGCGAGAAAATACACTCACAATATCGATCCGCTACCCACTCAGTCGATTCTGGGACCCCACGATGGCTGGGCGATTTTTAAGTAATTGCCCTTGTCCGAATTTGTGCTCTAACGATCGTAAGACAATACCGTAGTGAATATATGTACGTGAGTGACACCATGATATTCCTACAAGGTTACAAATTATTATTTAGTGTATAGATCATGACACATGATATATAATGGGGTAGTAATAAGAAAATAACACCACAAAACACACCCATACAGGCACAATTGATAGTAAATATACGTGTTTCCTACGGTACAAGTCGGTTGGTTTATCATTTTCTAAGTGACAGTTACACGATGATATATTCCTACAAGTGTTCATACTATTTTTAGTGTTGAAATCATGACATATGATACAAAATAGTAGTAATACGAGTGAGTTGACAAAGGACTTGGGCGGGAAACTGAACTAGCCATGCCGTAGTCACACCGCTCTCACGCGTACACACAGACACACCCCTGTCTCGTGCACAAACATGGTTCACTTCAACTCGCCTTATCTCCACAACTATTCATCGTACAGCCCTCCCGATGGTACCATTGGAAAGAGGAAGAGTTGAAGGTAGGGATGGAACAATTTTGAAGTCAGTACACTATATAGGTTAGGAGTGTGAGCGTTGTGAATATAGGGCAAATCGAGGAATTTTGACGCTAGCGGCAGGGTAGAAATGTGGAGGCAGGGTCTACCCTTCCCGGACTGCAGGGGTTAAATCAGCATCATTAAACAGCAATTATAAAACATGGTCAGTTAATATTAGGTACAGGTTCCAACAGTTGGATCCATCAGTTCCACTATAATAATATCAATTCAAGATGGCTGCCAAGTGTTTACATCCACTGAAAACCTCGAGTAGAAAACCAAATAATGGACAAACACTTAATTATTACCGATTATGTTAGGTTAGGTCAGATAAGTAAATTTGAGGTTAGGTTAGGTCCCAGTAGTTTGCCCAAGTTAGGTCCCGGCAGTTTGCCCAAGTTAGGTCCCGGCAGTTTGCCTAAGTTAGGTACCGGTAGTTTGCCCAAGTTAGGTCCTGGTAGTTTGCCCAAGTTAGGTCCTGGTAGTTTGCCCAAGTTAGGTCCTGGTAGTTTGCCCAAGTTAGGTCCCGGTAGTCTGCTGTAGTCAAGGGTGGCAGTATGGATATGGAACGGTATGGAATTACAGTAAGGTATGTTAATTTTAAATCTAAAAGTATGGTGTGAAATTACGGTACGATAATTCTTGTTAAAATTATTGTACGAAATTAAGTTATTTTTTTGTGCCTTTTCCGTACTTTTTTCATACCCTTTTCGTACTTTATTAAAAATTTGAATGTACATTCCACTGTCCTCTGTCAAGAATAACCTAATATCTGGATGAAAAGGCAACAAAATCATTTTATTGACGAACGTTCTTTTTTTAGGTTTAACCCTCTTTTAGCATGTGTGTGTGTGTGTGTACACTGTACAGTCGTCTGCTCGTAGATTGTCGCTGTCGTGTTCAGTTCGTGTCCAGTGACTCGGAAGTCGGAACTCGGGACTCCTCTAATGAAATGCAAAGCTTAAATTGACGTCTATTTAGTATTTCCTCTTAATGTTTTATTGGTTGATTTCAAGACAAATATGGAAAATGTGTACAGTATAGTCTATTATGTAAGTTCATACTACTGCACCTGCTAACAGAAAAAAAAAAATTGCAGTTCTAATTTAGCCTTTAATTATCATGGTGTATGTATGCCTCATTGCCTTGTAATAATATACTGCAGCCTTCACCCTTAGTAACCTAGTGCAAGTTCCAGAAAGGAATACATTGGCAAGTTCATTTCTAAAAAGAAAAATTATTGTCTCCTATAATCCTATTATATAAACTTTTTCTCTCTTCCACAGTCACACACACACTTACTGTATTTACAGGGATATTATTATATTTACAGTGATATTCACTAATAACAAAAGTAAAAACACAATTATAGGAACTTAACCTTGAGTCTGGACAAGGAACTGTTTACAGAGGTAGTTCATATAATGGATTAATTTCAGAGATGTAATTTATGGCATTGGTACGATATTGGGTACAATATTTTACTTTTTCATAATAGTACGGTACGGTTCTTTGAGTAAGGTACGAAATTATGGTACGATATTTTTAAGCGTCCGGAATTACTTTATTATTTTTGTACCGTACCGTACTGCCACCCTTGGCTGTGGTCTAGGTTAGATTAGGTAAGGTCAGGTTAATTTCAAAATATCCCATTTGAATATGACCTATCTTGGAAATGGGGCATTGCCAATGAAAATGCTATAAAAGAAATGAGTCAAATAATGTTATAAATTAGTAGATAAAGAAAGTAATAACATTATAATATAAAATGGCAATAGAATAGATAATTATCATAATTACCTTAGAATGTTATAAATTAGGGTATTTAATGAAAGAATTGCCATTTTGTAGCAGTGTTGCCAGATCCAGCTAGGTTACAGTATTTTGCCCTGGTCATTTCCTGTACTTTCCCACGGTTATATACCAGTAGTTTGTCCAGGTTAGGTCCCGGTAGTCTGCTGTGGTCTAGGTAAGGTTTGGTAAGGTCAGGCTAATTTCAAAATCCCCCATTTGAATATCTTGGAAATGTGGCATTTGCAGAGGAAATGCCACAGAAGAAAATAGTCTTAGAATTGTTTAAATAAATGGGTAATCAATGTAGAAAAACTGTATGCAATAATGACAATTTTTTCAATATTTACCTAAATTAGTGGGTAAAGGTAAAACCATTGGGTATTTATTGAAAGAATTACCGTTTTGAGCAGTGTTGCCAGATCCACCTAGGTCCTAGTATTTTAGGTAAATCTACAGAAGTACTGTGTTTACTATATTATATATTTTAGAATCAGTACTTACTATTTTGGACCATTCTATTACACTTTTCATTTATGGTGTTTCTCCCGGAGATATGCCCCATTTTACAAACATAGTTCAGAAATTAGTCTGACCTAACCTGACCCAACCTAACCTAGACCAAACTACCCGGACCTAACCTGTGTGTTCTGCAGAATGGTAATTCTTTCAATAAATACCCATTTCTCTCTTATGTGTAACTTCCAATTTTAATCCTATTTAATAATCTCAGATGTACAACACAACAAAAATACAAGTTAATCATAAAATTATTGCATTATAAGTAAAATGTGTGTAAATATACTTACCCCCAGACTACTGCAGGATTATACCCGAACTTGACTCAATCCTGTTGTTACGCCCCCCCCCCCCCCCCCCCCCTTAAAACAATCCGACTTGAAACTGGAACTGTGAGCCATACTGGAAGGTCCGGACTTAAGACTTCGAATATCGTTCCGGAAGTTACGAGGTGTTCTCCCCAAGTTGGAGGAGTCAGTATTCAACCAGCAGTGACATGGACTATATCTCGGTGGTGGTTTTGGTCTTGGAAGTAACCGGTGTATTGTGACGTGGGAGAAAACAGGGAGTATAATATAGTGTAGGAGTCAGCGAGAATCCTCTTTCTCTATTAATAGGAATTGTTATTTGAAACTTTAAAATATATTGTTACTGTGATTTATATGACTTGAGATATAACCATTAAATTTACATTAATTCATATGTTGAGGGTTAAGGGGTTTATCACAGGGTTGTCATTTTCATCTATTAGGGATATAAAGTAATTGTTTTGTTGTATGTTGTTTTGTTGTTATTGGTGTTGTTGATGTACATACGTTTATTTCTATTAAGTATTATATATATTATGTATAAGGTTGTTTTTTGTCCTACCTTTTCAATTACTATCTTTTGTTCAGTCTGAAGCTTTATCATGCTCCTAGTCCCTAATTATTATTATTTATAAAGTACTATAACCTCACCTAGCCTTGGACTGTAACAAGTGGGGGCCTGACCGGGATCTTTATTTTGATCCCAACTGTATTTACACACATCAATAATTATTCTTTATTCAGAAATGTAAATATGTTTCTTAGCTTCATGTAAAACACAGTACTATCTCATGTATTATTGCTTTAGCTACTTAATTTCATTCTATGCTCTGTAGCTGGTTTGTGTAGCATAAGTAAGATTATTTTATTTCGTTTACCATTAATAGTCTAATTCACTGAATACTCATCTATTCTCATACTCGTCCATATCCGTTCAAAGAATTAAATACCTAGGCAGATGGTAGCGGATATATCAGAGTATCCAATAATTCTGATTGGTTCTACAGAACCAACACAGGTCAACTGCCTGAATATAGCTAACTATTCATTAGCAGTCATGCCAGAGTATGTTTGACCCATATCTCAATTGTCTTCTATAGGATTTTAAACTATTAGGAAGACCAAACACGATTACCATAATCACGGAGTGTAAAGTATTCAGAATAGAAGCAGGATCATATCTCTTGTATTACTCTCATGCCTCTTCTCTTGTTCTGGTATTTCGGAATCGTGTACACGTGAAACTCTTGTGACCAGTTCATTTTAAAATTAAGCCCCGAGATCTTAATTTTGCATTCTCTCTGCCAAATAATCCTAAAGTTTGTTTATCTGTGTCATAGAGTTAACGTCATACTAAGCTAAAGTATAACTTGGTCACTAACTAATGTTAGTCCTCATTTAAAGATAATTACGAAATAGTTGCTGTCGAAAGTTATCTTCTCATTTACCATATTCCAATTGTTACAGTTTTCAATTTAATATGGCATCAAATTTTAATGTGAGAGAGTTTTGTAATGATCCTTCACTTGATAAACTTCGAAATACTGTAATATCGAAGGATGAATGGAAGTATATAGCATTTTGTTATGAAATAAAATTTGAAAGCTCTTATACCAAGGAGATGATAAAAAACGTAGTAGTGGAGGAATTAGTTAAACAAGGAAATTTACCTGAGGAAGCTATTGAGGATTTAACACCCATGAGTTCATGTATTAATCCCCTTGGTATGATGGACAATAGAGCTGACTCTGATAGTAGTAAGATTCAAACCAATGATGAAGTTTGGTCAGACGCACGCATAAGATTTGAAAGGGAACAAAGAGCTCTAGATAGAGAGCAAAAAGCGTTAGACAGAGAACTAGAGTATGCTAAATTAAGACTTGGAGAAGACAAACCTTTCAACCTTGTCAAAAATATTCCTTTGGTACCCCAGTTTAATGAAGAAGATCCGGAGAGTTCATTTCAAACATTTGAGAAAACTGCGAGACACCTTAAGTGGCCTAAAACAGAGTGGACATGGTTACTCCAACCGAAATTAGTAGGTAGGGCAGCCACTACTTTTGTTAATCTGGATGATATTGATGACTATGATTTTGTTAAGAAAGCGATTTTAGATGCATACTCCATTACACCAGATACATATAGAAGAAGATTTCGTAATTACACCAAATCTGAAAAACATACCTTCCTAGAGTTTGCTAATGAGAAATTAAGATTGTTTAAGAAGTGGTTGGATGCATCAAAAGTCACTACTTTTAATGAACTAGTAAATCGTATGGTATTAGAGGAATTTAAGAGAAAAATACCTTTTAATATTATGGTTCATGTAGAAGAGAAAGAGGAACACGAGCTTATTAAAGCAGCACAACTCGCTGATTCTTATGCATTACTCCATAGGGCTTTTCCACCGAGAGATAGGTCCAAACTGCTAAATGTAAAGTCCTCCTCCAGCCATAATCCAATAACTGATAATGATATGCAGAAACGAGTTCCAAAATTTCCTCCGAATGTACATTTTACCCAAACTACAGAATACTGTACCTATTGTAAACAACATGGTCATACTATAGCAAAATGTAAACACCCAAAGTGTAAGACCTCCAATACTTATAAACAATCTTATACAACTCTCAATACTAATGAGAGACCTGTGAACTGTGTTACTCCTGTTAATATTCCCCATGACCTATTTTCAGCATTTAAAGTTCAGGGAACGATATCTACGTCTCCTGAATCTACAAAATATCCAATTACTATACTAAGGGATACAGGATCTGCACAGAGTATTCTAAGTAAGACAGCACTACCTTTAGTTGAAACTAAGTATACAGGAAGAATGTCCTATCTCCATACTTTAGATTCTAAATCTGCTGTACCTCTGGCAGAAGTTGTTCTTGACAGTGATTTACTCAAAGGAATAGTCAAGGTTGCAGTTGTGAACACAGATCTTCCTATACCAGGTGTCACTTTTCTCCTTGGTAATGATCTTGCAGGGAATGGGTTGATCCCTGAG
Source organism: Petrolisthes manimaculis (assembly GCA_034508575.1). Lineage (NCBI taxonomy): Eukaryota > Metazoa > Arthropoda > Malacostraca > Decapoda > Porcellanidae > Petrolisthes > Petrolisthes manimaculis. The sequence continues at coordinate 141,687 of JAWZYT010000669.1, read as the reverse complement.
TTAGAAGTAACTGATAAACCCTTAATTAAGAGTCCCACTGAGTCCTTAGATATAGAATGTCCACATATTTTTCCAATATGTGCAGTAACACGTTCACAGAGCAACAATTCCGAACCTGACCTCTTAACTTCATCTAGTCAGGAATCACTGTTTTCCCAAGTTATGTCTAAAGAGAATTTAATACTAGCCCAAGAGGCAGATCTTTCATTGGCAAAATTTAAGCATGAGGCTGACAGTTCCCTGAATGACAAAAACCCTCATTTTTATTATACAGATGGAGTGCTTATGCGGAGTTATCGTTCCCCACTGGATGCTGAAATGGGTACTTGGTCCACAGTAAACCAGATAGTGTTGCCTACATCTATTCGTAATACTATTTTAGAGATAGCTCATGATGGATTGTCTGGCCATTTGGGACAGAAGAATACATATAAAAAAATGCTAAACCATTTCTTTTGGCCTGGTATGAAGAAAGACACGGCAATGTTTGTAAAATCCTGTCATACATGTCAATTGGTTGGGAAACCAAATGAATGCATCCCTAAAGCCCCTCTTAAGCCTATACCTGTTATTAGTGAGCCTTTTGAGAAGATTATCATTGATTGTGTGGGTCCTCTCCCAAAAACAAGAAAGGGAAATCAGTATCTTTTTACAGTAATGTGTGCAAGCACAAGGTACCCAGAGGCATATCCACTCAAGAATATAAAGGCTAAACATATAGTTAGTCACCTGTTAAAATTGTTCACTGGTGTAGGTATACCTAGGGAGATTCAACATGATCAAGGTTCAAACTTCACTAGTGTGTTAATGACTCAAGTAATGAAGGAACTCGGATTACAACAAAAAATGTCAACTGCATATCATCCTCAGTCCCAGGGTTGCCTAGAGCGGTTTCACCAGAGTCTGAAATCTATGATACGGAAGTACTGTTTTGAGACTGAGAGAGACTGGGATGATAATATTCAATTACTATTGTTTTCTATCCGAGAATGCCCTCAAGAGTCCTTAGGGTATTCTCCCTTTGAACTGCTGTATGGCAGACAGATACGTGGTCCATTGAAAGTCATAAAGGATCAATGGTTCACAGAGTCCTCTAATTCTCGCTCTCGCACTGTTTCAGAGTATGTTAACTCTCTTAAACTAAAGTTGTCAAAGGTGCGAAAGTTAGCCTCAGAAAACATGTCTCATACTCAAAGCAAGATGAAATCCCACTATGATATAAAGTCTCAACACCGTAATTTTGTTCCTGGACAGAAAATTCTATTGTTTTTGCCAGTTCAAGGTAACCCACTTGCTAGTAAATTCTCTGGACCATATGTAATATCACACAAAGTCACTGATTTGAACTATGTCGTTCATACTCCGGATCGTCGGAAGAATTGCCAGTTGGTTCATATCAACCAAATTAAACCTTATATTGAAAGGCAACTGGAGGAGGATCAGAATACTGTATTTGTAAATGATGAACGTCCTGTAAATATTTTAAATAAGGTGTTGGTTGACAGAGTACATCAGGAAGTGGAGGATTCATGTATGACTGAGAAGGTTGACATACCTTCTCCTCGTAGAAATCCTAGTAATAGTCATATTCTAAGTAATTTTAATGAATATTTATCTGAGATATCCCAAACTAAGAAAGATGATGTGAGAGCCGTAATTAATAAATTTCCCTCAGTCACGTCAGATTTCCCTGGTTATTGTAACTTTCAACTTCATGATGTCGTACTCACTACACCTGATGTTAAACCAATTAAACAGTCATCTTATAGGTTAAACCCACAAAAGTTAGTGATCATGAGGAGGGAGGTTGACTTTATGCTGGAACACAAGTTAATAGAACCAAGCAATTCTCCTTGGGCTTCACCATCTTTGCTTGTTCCTAAACCAGATGGTAGTAGTCGTTTATGTACTGACTATAGAAAAGTAAATTCAGTCACAGTCCCAGATGCATTTCCTCTTCCTCGTATTGAGGACTTAATCGATAAAGTTGGAAATTCAAGGTTTGTTTCCACAATAGATTTGCAGAAAGGATATTACCAGATAGGTATGACAGAAAGGGCAAAGATAATTTCAGCATTCATTACTCCCCTTGGATTGTTCCAGTATACAGTCATGCCCTTCGGCATGATAAATGCCCCTGCCACTTTTCAAAGAATTATGTCTCACACCATACAGGGATTAGTGGGGGTTGATGCTTACTTGGATGACATCGTGATTATTTCAGACACTTGGGAGGACCACTTGGTGAGGCTGGATGCTCTACTATACAAACTTTCTCAGGTTGGTTTCACCGTAAACCTTGCTAAGTCCTGCCTTGGGAGAGGAGCGGTGACCTACTTGGGACATGTGGTTGGACGAGGATGTGCTCGCCCAAAGGATGCCAACATAGAAGCCATCGTGAGATATCCTACACCGAATGACAGAAAATCGCTGATGCGGTTTTTGGGAATGAGTGGCTTCTATCGTAGGTTCTGCCACAACTTTGCAACAATATCTGCACCCCTTACTGATATGACCAGCTCTAAAACTACATTTGAATGGAACCCTGCATGTACAGCATCCTTCAATCAACTCAAGAATCTCCTCTCCTCCCATCCTGTGCTACGTAGGCTACTCCTAATCCTGAAAAAACCTATACTGTTCAGGTGGATGCCAGTAGTAGGGGAATTGGAGCTGTACTTCTTCAAGAAAACGACAGTGATGGTGTCCTACATCCAGTTTCGTACTTTTCAGCGAAACTAAAGAAACATCAGCTGGGCTATTCCACGGTGGAGAAGGAGTGTCTAGCGCTTGTGCTTACAGTAAAAAAGTACGAGTGTTATCTTCCTCAGCATACTCCTATTATTGTATATACTGATCATAACCCGCTGACATTTATAAACCGGATGAGATGCAACAATCAAAGGATCCTGAGGTGGGCACTACAACTACAGGAATATCACCTCATAGTACGTCACATCCGGGGAGTGGACAACAAAATTGCGGACACTCTTTCTAGAGACCTTCCAATCTCTAACCACTCATCTCTCTAAAGTAACCATTCATCCTCCCGTTATACCAGACTAACCCTATCTTCTAGGGGGAGGTGTTACGCCCCCCCCCCCCTTAAAACAATCCGACTTGAAACTGGAACTGTGAGCCATACTGGAAGGTCCGGACTTAAGACTTCGAATATCGTTCCGGAAGTTACGAGGTGTTCTCCCCAAGTTGGAGGAGTCAGTATTCAACCAGCAGTGACATGGACTATATCTCGGTGGTGGTTTTGGTCTTGGAAGTAACCGGTGTATTGTGACGTGGGAGAAAACAGGGAGTATAATATAGTGTAGGAGTCAGCGAGAATCCTCTTTCTCTATTAATAGGAATTGTTATTTGAAACTTTAAAATATATTGTTACTGTGATTTATATGACTTGAGATATAACCATTAAATTTACATTAATTCATATGTTGAGGGTTAAGGGGTTTATCACAGGGTTGTCATTTTCATCTATTAGGGATATAAAGTAATTGTTTTGTTGTATGTTGTTTTGTTGTTATTGGTGTTGTTGATGTACATACGTTTATTTCTATTAAGTATTATATATATTATGTATAAGGTTGTTTTTTGTCCTACCTTTTCAATTACTATCTTTTGTTCAGTCTGAAGCTTTATCATGCTCCTAGTCCCTAATTATTATTATTTATAAAGTACTATAACCTCACCTAGCCTTGGACTGTAACACTGTAAAGATACAAATAGGTAAGGTAAGAACATTAACTATTACCTATTAACTATTTACACATTATACAAAAACTGTTGGTATTTTTACAGTAAACCTGGGTTCAGTAAAACGTATATATTAGTATGTTTTACCACTAATTAGGACCATTCTAAGACTATTTTCTTCAATGGTGTTTCTCTCGGAAATGCCCCGTTTTCGAGATATGCCCAGTTTTCATACCCCATACAAACTTGGGGGAGAGCCTGGGAATCCGGGGTTTTGGGTGGGGGAAAACACACTGTACACTATGGCGTTGCCTTTATAATACACTTCCTAACTTTGTTTCTCTTAGAAATGACTCGTTTTCGAAGTATGCCCCCGTTTTCATACCCCATACAAACTTGGGGGAGAGCCTGCGAATACGGGGTTTTAGGTTGGGGAAAACACTATCAGTGTTGCAAATGTTGTAATATTCACGCCACTTGTGGTGGCTGTATTGGCTATATTTTGTTTTGGGAATACTGTGTTTGAGCGTCCTGTATCCATCTACGTTCCTGGATATTTACCCGGTAACTTCTTCTATTTGTTATACCGGTTTTATGCCCAGGTTAGGCCCGGTAGTTAGCCCAGGTTAGGTCCCGGTAGTCTGTCGTGGTCTAGGTTAGGTTAGGTTAGGTCAGGTTAGGTAATACTAATTCCCAAAATAACCATTTGATTTGAATATCTAGCCCAACCCAAGCCAACACGTGTTGTAACGCTGCTGTTTGAGCTATAATTGTATTTTATTGTATCGGTCTCGAAAACTTTGTTATTTCGCTTTTATTTCCGGTTTCAAGTGTTTATTTAAGACAATTACATATTATAAAGGCAACGCCATAGTGTACAGCATGTTTTCTCCCACCCAAAACCCCATATTCCCAGGCTCTCCCCCAAGTTTGTATGGGGTATGAAAACTGGGCATATCTCGAAAACGGGGCATTTCCGAGAGAAACACCATTGAAGAAAATAGTCTTAGAATAGTCCTAGTTAGTGGTAAAACATACTAATATATACGTTTTACTGAACCCAGGTTTACTGTAAATTTACCAAACTGTTAAGATACAAATAGGTAAGGTAAAAACATTAACTATTACCTATTAACTATTTACACATTATACACAAACTGTTAAGATACAAATAGGTAAGGTAAGAACATTAACTATTTATACATTATAGACCTACCATTTTGTGACTCTCTTATCATTTATTGTATTTCACACATTATATTCCACTCCCTCACTTGAAAAACACTGGTTTGGGGTTGAATGTATTCACACGTAACTCCTTTAAAGTTTGTTTACATTTAGTGGACGCACTGGACGGTAGTGGTACCTGGTAAGTCAATGGAGAGGCTGTGTACAATACTACTCTCATTAATATAAATATACTAATACATCAAATGAAAAGTTTATATTCTGCTTTACAATATTGTACCATCAATTACATATATATAACAACTTTATATTTATTATGTATAGTTTTATGATAACAAGAAGAGCTCATTTGAGAACTACTGACATAGCCCATCTAAGATTCCAACAGGTTCACCAAACTTTTGATGTGTCTAGATAATGAATGTTTGTTGATCACCCATAAAACTTTAAGCAAGATTACTGATCCTACAGTAAATACAACAGTTAAAAGAAATATTTACAGTGGCATTGTGACACCACTTTCATTAATCCAACTGGGAGTCTATGTGATGCGATGGTGTCGAGGGATAGCCTTTACAACGGTCCTTCTTCTGTCCTTTATTAATTTTGTTTCTGAACTACTTTAATTTATTTTCCCTTATTTTCCAACACATAAAGATATTCTTATATATTGTCTATATATTTTCCACTGTCGAATAAAAGCCCTCCAATGATGTTTTTCATGCATTCAATATAAGGTTGTTGCAACTTGCAATATTATAATTTTCTTCTTTCTTCAACATAGCCAGTACAGTCCAGCACAAAATGTTCTAAGTTTTCTGGATCAGCCATGATGCTGTTGACATTCTATTTATATAGTCATTAATCCATTCTAACAATTTCATTTCAACTCAAACAACGAACTATGAATCTTTTGAGGCATTAAAAGACATACTATACACATCACGAATGACATTAAATACATCCATTGAGAGTAACTAACCTAACCTAACCTATATATGTATTATTATTATTGACCACGACTGTACAATTCTATATTACATATTACACATTAAATTAGTTTTGATATTAATACATTATACACTAAACAAATGACATTAAATACATCCACTGAGAGAAATGTATGTGTGTAGGAAATGATGAAAAAATAGGGAACCGAAATAAACAGTTATCCTTCCATACCTTATTTATATGTTGATATTATATACCAGGGAAACTATAAAATAATTTATATTCACACATAATTTATTTATTATTATGTACAGTTGGCTCCACTCCCGCGTTTCTCCCCTCCCGTTGCCAATGTTGGGCAAGTCAGAAATTCGAATCCCGATCCACAAGTTAAAAAATTCGAAACATTCATATCCTTAGAGTGAAAGATATGAATGTTTCGAATATTTAAACTGTGAATCGGGATTGGAATTTCTGGCTGGCCCAACATTGGCAACGACAGGCGAGAAATGCGGGAGTGGAGCCAACTGTACAATATTTGTTCGTATATTTGCATTACTGATCTTACCGATGTGTTTCAGGTTCATATCGAAGCAGTGTACGGTCTGCTTCGGAGCAGTACGTGTCGGGTAGGATCATCAGTCCTTGCCATGAATGAACGCCTACAAACAATATCTGAGCTTTAGGAGTGAAAATTTACCCTGGTGGTCACCATGACATTCTCACCTTTCTTCATTACGGTGAGTACATAAAGCCATTCATATAAGTAAACACACCACAGGCAAGAGCGTGTGTGTGTGTGTATGTGGTTGTAGTCACTTAGATTCTCATGGGTTCCTCCTACCCGTATGTATGTATTGTTGCCTGCCTATGGATTGATGGATTTGACGCTACACGGCGCAATTAATTAATAATAATAATAATAAAAATAAAACGCATGCAAGACACTTTATTTTGATTCGTGGTTCTGAAAACAGTGGTCAGTCACGCCCAATAATCCTACAACACCTTCGAATGAAACGGCTTTGAAAAATGTTACGAAAATACTACAGATATTGACCAGTAACTAATATTGACTCGAGATAATATTTTACTGAAATGGTTCACGTTTATTTACTTGAATCAAGACTTTTGATCATGACTGTATCTAACCTAACTTATCCTAACCTGAACCTACCTCACCTATCTACATATCCTAACTAACCTTTCCTGACTCATCTAACCTAACTTAACCCGATGTTAAGGCCTCCATAGACTATCAATCATACCTGCGCAAACTGGGTGGTTGTGCAAGCATAACCGTGGTGTGTGTGTGTGTGTGTGTGATTGATAGTTTGTGCAAATGACTGTACTATATCCAACAAGCTTTTCGTCAATCACACGATTGTACAGTGATGAATGATAACGTGTGGTGACTTTTTGCTAGTGTGTGGCAAATTTAAATGTTTGCACAGTCATCTAGTTTGTGCAAGCATGAATGATAGTCTCTGTAGGTGTTTAGAGATGGCGTTTGAAGAATTTAAAAGTTGGTCTGTTCAGAATACTAAATATTTCCCAAAATAATTTAATTTTACCGACACATCATATTGCCTCAACACTTCGGTAACTTGACTCGCCGCCAACACGTTATCCAAGACCAGAACTCATTACACAGTTTCAGTATACTATATACCAACACACACACACACCAGTTTGTTTCTACATGCTTCATACCAACACACACACTCACACCAGTCTCTACATGCCAACACATACACACCAGCCAGTGTTTCCGTAATATATGTACAGTACAGTCGGCGGCAAAAGTCCTGTCGCCTCACTTGCTTCACCGAGGCACGGTTGTTCATAGTCTCAAAATTATTAGGTGTAAAAAACGTGCGTATTTCTCGAGTCCATGAACACTGTGCGTCTCAGTGAAACAGGTGAGGCAACAGGACTTCTGCCGCCGACTGTAGGCCTACGCACGGGGTGTGTAGGAAGGTAGACAGATCAGCTGGAGAGAGAGAGAGAGAGAGAGAGAGAGAGAGGAATGGGAGGGGACAGTGGCAGAAGGAAACAATTATCTTTCCTGTAAGGGGATTTTGCCTGCTTGGTTATTGGGAATACTGTAAAGAGGGTTTTGGCTCCCCTTCTGATCCGAGTTGATCCCTTTCCAACTGACCCTCCGTTGTTTCTTCTCTCGTCGTATATTATGCTGTTCTTCCTCTATGTCTTCTTAGTGTATACAGCCTACAATGCATTAGTACATAATTATACACATGCACACACAACTGAATAACTGGGACCGTAAGAAGAAAGCTGGACACATAATATTGTCAGTGGTTGGAATGCAGTTGACTCATGCTTATTGCTGAGGGTAAAATGGGCTTCGTCGGTGTATTATGGGCATTTTGTGTTACAACAACCCAAACCAAAAATAAACACTATTGACCTTAATTGTCAACAAACATTTGTGTGTATCATGGGGCGGTACAACAGATAAGAGGTGTAGTGGAGGAGTAATAAGACGACTCAGAGATAGAAAAAAATGAGTGAAGATTGGTAAAGAAGAGGAGGAAAAGGAATCAGGATACAAAGAAGAGAAGCAGAAATGAATAAACACAGGATTCGAGACTATAGCCTTTTTGTCCCTGTAGCTCCTCTGATGTAAACGCTAAGGTAGATTTATATTTTTTATATTAATTAAGGGCAAAGTATACTTTTGGTACAGTTGGACACATGAATGGGTGGTACAGCCCAAGTGAAAGATGGTCAATTTCTGCCAATATCAAGTTCCTTAGTGCCAAATAGGAGACATTAGGGGCAGAAGACAGTATTGAGGATGGTGTGTGTGTGTGTGTGTGTTCCTTAGTGCCAAATAGGAGACATCAGGGGCAGAAGTCAGTATTGAGGATGGTGTGTGTGTGTGTGTGTTCCTTAGTGCCAAATAGGAGACATCAGGGGCAGAAGTCAGTATTGAGGATGGTGTGTGTGTGTGTGTGTGTTCCTTAGTGCCAAATGGGAGACATCAGGGGCAGAAGTCAGTATTGAGGATGGTGTGTGTGTGTGTTCCTTAGTGCCAAATAGAAGACATCAGGGGCAGAAGTCAGTATTGAGGATGGTCATAAAAGGCAACTACCAGATAATAGACACTGGTTACTCAAATGGGACAAGTATCTTTCACATCATTTGTCCAACTGTACATTGAAATGCTCTGATTCCTCCACAATATACCAGGATATAAGACCAGATTAACAAAATTATTGGTGTCCTGTTGCTTGAAATAGTTTGAAGGAATCATTTGCTCAAGATTTACCAACATACGGTATTAATAACATGTGATGGTCTAGGCAATGTCACTTATAAAGAATGTCAGTCTTTATAAGTGACATTGGGTCTAGGGTGTGTTTGTCCAGTGGGGTACTTAACTTTCTCAAGCTGGTAGCATACATCAACAATTAAACTCCCCATCAGCACAAACACACTCACTGTGACGCACATGATATTTGACTCACCCTCTTGGCCTCTTGACGAATCATGGTGCAATCGTTCACGTTCGTAACCTTGACTGGTCTAACAAGAGATACCATCTACCCACATATTGAAACTTATACTATTTATAATGGTTTAAATTATCTACTGCAAGTATCATGGATTAACTAACTCACACTCTCTGCCTGCAATGAACACCTATACAGTATATATATCTTCCTCTATAACGAACAAAGTGAAGACTAAAGGCATAATAAGAAAATTAAAAGAACTAGAAACTTGGTAATGTATCCAATGAATGGTCCTGTTCTATTCCTGTTAATATTTCCTTGCCCCTCCTCTGGCCGTCTCGTCTTCTGATAGGGGCCAGAGTAGGGCGGTGTGAGGGGAGGTTTGTGGGCATCGGTGCGGATGAAGACATATTTCGTCCTATGGAGGTGTTGGGAGACGTAACGTTGTTTGGGTGCTTTGTAGGTATGCTTGCACGGGGCGAACTTCCCCAAGATGCGCCTTAGTCACACAATGTCGTCGTTGTGTGGGGCCTCGGGGAAGAATTCGCCGGGAATCACGAGAGGGTCGCCGTAAACCATTTCAGCTGGGGATACTTCAAGCCCTTCCTTTGGAGTTGTAAGCAGGCCCAGGAGGACCCAGGGAAGCTGTGCGAACCACGTTGAGTTGCTGCATCTGGACATCAGGGCAGCTTTCAGGGTTCTATGGAAGCACTCTACCATGCCGTTGGCTTTTGGGTTGTATGCCGTGGTGTGATGTATGGATGTACCCCATGGGTGTCCAAGGGATGTCCAGAGCTGCTACGTGAAAGTTGTTCCTTGGTCAGACGTTATGTGTTCGGGAATGCCGAATCTTGAGATCCATCCAGTAAGCAGGGCGGCCGCACAGGTGGCTGCAGTGGCGTCTGACATAGGGACGGCCTCTGGCCATCTTGTTGAGCGATCCACTACAGTGAAGAGATAGCGATGTCCTTCTGATGTCGGCAGGGGACCAACTACATCGACGTGGATGTGGGCGAAACGTCTCTTTGGCTGATGGAAGGATCCGTGGTCTGTTTTAGTGTGGCGCTAAATTTTGGAGGTTTCACAGGCAGTGCAGGCTCAAAACCAGTTCTTTCCGTCTTTGGAGATGCTATGCCATATGAACTTCTGCTACAGGAGGCGTATTGTAGCTCGTCTGGATGGATGCGATAGGCCATGGATAAGGGTGAATACATGGCGGCGGAGGGAGGCCGGTATCCATGGGCGTGGTCGACCGGTGCTGATGTCACAGAGGATTGTGGTACCGGCCTCATCGATAGGCACGTCCTTCCACTTGAGGGAGGTGATGATGTTCTGCAGGCAGGCATCTCAGGATCTTGCCGCTGCTCGTTAATGAGTTGGCTGTAGTCCAGTCCCAACTGCACTGTATCGATGAAGATTCTGGATAGGGCATCTGCCACAGGATTTTTCTTACCTGGCAGGTGTCAGAGGGAGCAGTTGAACTCGGAGATTGCAGATAGATGGCGGCGCTGGCGGAGGGACCAGGCGTCTGCTTGTTTTGTGAAGGCGTAAACCAGTGGTAAATGATCCGTCTGGATGGTGAAGGTAATTCCCTCAAGAAAGTGGCAGATGTGACGGACAGCTTGGTGGACTGCGAGGAGTTCCCGATCGAAGGTGGAGTAGTTTCTTTCAGCCTTCTGTAGCTTGCGGCTGAAAAAACCCAAGGGGCAGGGCTGCCCTTGGATGACTTGTTCAAGGACAGCTCCGATAGTAATATTGCTGGCGTCTGTGGTGAGGAGGAGGGGTTTTCCTGGGTCCGGGAAAGCATGGAGGGTTGCTGTGGCCAGGGCTTCTTTGGTCTGCTGGAATGTGTCTGCTTGAGAGCTGCCCCATGTCAGTTCCTTGGGTTTGTTTGAGAGTGTCGCATACAGATGTGTCATGATGGATGCAATGCCAGGTAGGAAACGATGGTAGTGGTTCACCATTCCCACAGACTCTTAACTGTGAATGGGATGGGAAACTTTTTGATTGCCATGATCTTCTTTGGGAGGGGCGACACGCCCGCTGTCGTTAGGTGGTGTCCAAGGAAATCCACTTCTCTGACACAAAAAACGCACTTGTCATACCGAACCACCAGGCCGTTCTGCTGCAGGCGGTCTAACACTGTAGAGATGTGTTGTAGATGTTCTTGTTTGGAGGTGGAGAAAATGAGGATGTCATCAACATAGCAGGCACAGAAGGACAGGTCACCCAAAATGCCATCCATCATCCGCTGGAATGTGGACCCGGCATTTCTGAGGCCGAAACTGCTATAATTAAAGGTGAACGTACCGAAGGGGGTGGTGATAGCAGTTTTGGTGATGTCCTCTGGGTGCATTGGTACCTGGTAATAACCCTTCATTAAGTCAAGCCTGGAGTATACCTTGGCGCCGTGCAGGAAAGAGGTGACATCCACGATGTTGGGCAGTGGATAGTGGTCTGGCTCCGTCTGCATGTTGAGTCGTCTGTAGTCGCCGCAGGGGCGGAGCGAGCCATCTTTCTTCACGACTATGTGCAGCGGGGACGACCATGGGCTTGGTGCCTTTTGACATATGCCCAGTCGTTCAAGCTCTGCGAAGGTCTGCTTTGCCGCGGCGAGTTTGTCTGGTAACAAACGACGGAACTTGGAGAACACTGGAGGGCCTGAGGTTTTTATGTGGTGGTATATTCCATGCTTGGCCAGAACCTGTGGTTGCTGTCGAAGTTCAGGCTTGAACACATTAGGGTATGAGTTGCAGAGGTGTGGGAAGTCGTCTGAGGCATCAATCGCCTGCAGGGCCAAGTTTTCTGGGGCAGCTGCTATAGGGATGGCAGCAAGCGAAGCTGTGTTGACCAATCTGCCGCCAGCGACATCCACCAGTAGTTGGTAGTGGGCCAGGAAATCTGACCCCAGCAGGGGAAGGGTTACGTCAGCCACCATAAAGTTCCATCCATAATTCCGGTTGCCGATACGGATGTCGAGGTGTTGCTGGCCATATGTGGGAATCGGTGTGCCGTTGGCTGCAGTCAGTCTGACATTAGGCTGCTGGTGCAGGGGCTTTCTCCCCTGGGCGGCAGGCAGGAGTGAGCGAGCAGCACCCGTGTCCACCATCAAACGAGTATTAGAGATGGGGTCGCACAGAATAAAAACACTTATGTCACTGGCAGCCGCCGCGATACGCACCGGATGCCTTACAAGTTTTTTGGCCATGGGCAACCAGGTTCACAGTTCCTTGCATTGGGATCGTATCTAGCATGAAAGTAGAAGAGGCTGTCACTAAACTTTTCACTGTTGTACTGTTGTCGTAGACGTACCTTTGGTTTGTGGTGTTGACTTCCAGGATGCTGGTGAATCCGTGATGGAGTGTGGCCGAGCGCTGTGATGTCGTCCTCCTGCTGGGGCATTGATGTGGCGGGGGACATGGCGTAGGTGTGGTGGGCTGCAGCGGTCTGTGCATATGGACTCTGGGAGACGGAGAAGCCCTAAGGCACGCAGCAAATCCAACTGCCTCACTGATCCGTCCGCTGCTGGAGGGAGTCTTGCCAGAGCTTTCATCTCGAGTAGGGTGTCGGAAGGTTTCTGGTCACTGAGAGGTTGTTTGGAAAGCTGGAGGAGCTGTGTCACTCTTGCTGCTGCTGATGGGCTGAAACGCTGCAGCAGGAAGGTCTTCAGGTCCTTGTACTCGATGGCGGTGTCGCCCATTGAGGTTAGCCACTCAGATATTTTGGGAAAGATTTCGTCTGGTAGGGCAGCCAGGATGTGATCAGCCTGGGTTGTGGGGCTGGTTAATCTCTTCAGTCGGAACTGCACTTCTGCCTGCCGGAACCAGGTAGGGGCGTCGATCACTGAGAAGGTTGGCAGCTTTACCTGTGTTACTGCCACTGGAGAGTTGTTGGATGTAGTGTCGTTATCTGCCATGACGAAGGTGGAAGGCTGAGTGTTTGAGTACGGTGTCACCACTGTAGCAAACAGGTAGGTCGAGCAGGCTTTCTTCTCCTTGTATATTTAAGGCTAGGAAAGGAGGAAGTAAAGTCTACAGTGGTGAGTTTAGATCTGGTTTATTTACATGAGCATGGTTTCTTAAATAGGTACATACAGGATCAAAGGTCTACAATATCAGCCAATCAGCGGCGATGGGCGGAGTTACGGGACAGTCCGTGATCCTGCTTGTAAGTGAGGGGTCGTGATACCACGTAGTTTCAGTTCACTTAATTAATATGTCATGTCCCTCTCTCATTATTGATCTTCTTCTTCTTCTTCTTCTTGATTATTATTATCAATAATAATATTATTAATAATAACAATAACAATGATAATAATAATTATAATTATTATTGTAACACCCCTATTTTATGTATAGTGTTATTTAGGATATATATATATATATATATATATATATATATATATATATATATATATATATATATATATACATACAGGTAATAAGATGTAAGATGTAAATAATATTGTTAGTTAGAGATAGAGAAATAATGACTTAGGTGTAGTGTTAGGTATAGGAAAAATACGTATACAGAATTAATTAAGAACAGGGAATGACCTGCTTTTATAATTATGATAGATAATTACGAACCTAACTCTACTGTGATACCAGCATTTTTACTGGTAACTTACTTAGAAAATTGATTAAGATAGGCAGGGTACTAAAGTAGTCCCAAAGAGAGGACGAGCCATTTTCTGTTGGTGGAACAAATAGGTGTGCAGTATATTAGTAAAATAGTATTTTATGTAATTGAGGATGAATATAATGTATTAGAATAATAAGGATATTAGTTGATTATAAAAAGTAACTATGTAATACACCTGGGAGGAAGAAATTAGTGGAATTGTCAAAGATATAGGATCTAAGGGACTACTAGTTTGTCACGAGTAGATGCCCCAAAACTGCGGGGACGAAGTGAGAAGGAAGTGAAGCATTTTCTCACAATCAGTCTCTCGTCATCTCCCCTGGTGAAAGGTAACTCTTACTGGAATAATAGTGCACCAGTGACTACAAGTGTTAATAATGAGGTAGGGTATTTTTATATATTTGATAAGTTATTAATGAAGTCTCTCGTCGTCTCCCCTGGTGAAAGCCATAAAAGCACAATCCCTTGGGTAGCTATAGTGTACGAGTGTACGAGTTAAAGTTGCTGGCAAAATTAGAGTTGGAAATTCTTAAAGTATCAGATTTGTTCGGCCATATATTTTTTTCTTATTGATAATCTATATATATGTGTATGCATTCTTTTTTTTTTAGTAAGAGTAGGAAGTATTTTTGAGTGAAGTGCAATACTTGTTTTGTTTTTTTTGTTTTTTAGCTCTGTCACTAGCGCAACGCGGGATTGTCCCCGTTCTAGTGACAGCGGCTTTAGGATTGGGGGAAGAATATACAGTATATATATAATATTGTTTTGTTGTGAAATCTTATCATGTGTAAAATAAACTAGTTTATAATTCGTTGAGTATTCCGTCACCGATATAACCAATAGACTGTGGTACTACCTAGATATAGACTTAATTCAAGACACTGGTCGAACCCCCGTTAAAGTAATTCTGGGTTGCTTACACACGTGCCTAGTGGGTAAGGCTACGTTACCTATCCAGTGTGTGATAGCTTGGTTCCTCTGATCAACCTGTGGTTTGGTGGTGGCAGCGTTTACTGACGAGGAACTGGACTTGCCTTTGTATGATTTTGTTTATGGTATTCGCAAGGCAATTCCAGTTACTCAAGTGTTTTTTTTCCAGACCGTGTTGATCCAGCGAAAGGATAGAGTATCATACACTGGTGTGTCATTTTTTTTTATTGTAAAAGGCCGTGGTTTTGTTTCCTTCTCCAGTAAAGTAAGGGGACAAAATTAGCATCATTACATTATTGTTGTTGTTCCCTTGACTGTTTGGCTGAGCAGCCCGAGTCTGGTTGACCAAAGCCGCACAGATGCTCGGACCCCTAAATGGGAGTCAGGGTGATATGGTGTGAGTAGTGTCGATTGACTGGTATTGTGTGGTGGTGTTAGCTTTGGACTGGTATAGAGTGGTGTTAACGTCATTCTGATACAGTGTGTTGCTACTAGTGGTGTTAGTGTTGTCATTCTTGAATAAGATGGCCATGTCATCCTCCGATTCAGGACAGCAGTAACAGTAACATCCGTCTATTCCTTTCTTCGTCTCTCTCTGGTTTCGTCTGTGTCGCTTCTCCACATCCGCGATGGTGTCTGGGAGTGGTTGGTGTCTAGTCTCAGGCAGGAAGAACACAGCCAGTCCACCACACATCGCTGCCACCATGAAGCTCACGTCCACAGACCACCACAGACGGGTACCCTGCATAAGTAAGAGACATAATGGAGTCTACTGGACTGGTTAATGAATGTGAATGGGGTCGTCTGTTCACGGCGTACTGGCAAGATACTAATCACTCCAAACAATACTTGGAAAACAACCCTATCCTTTATATGAGTGTAGCATGATTTGGATAAATTAATAACACTCCCTAGTTCGGCGACACAACAAATGACTATATTTTGAACGGTGTACCGTACCTGTTTATTCTGAAGAAGGGCGGTGGAATTTTCATACACGATCACAGAGTTCTAAATAAACAAAGAATATAATAATACAACACTGATATGTAACAAATACAAACTCCACTACCACCACTACTACATCAACCACTACCACCTCCACTACTACCACCTCCACTACAACTACTACATCAACCACTACCACTACTACTACCACTACTACCATCACCACTACTACCACCACTACCACTACCACCACCACTACATCAACCACTACCATCTCCACTACTACCACCACCACCTATTCCCGCACCCCCCAAACCCCCCACCCCAAGCCTTACCTTACCTAGTGTGTGTGTGTGTGTGTGTGTGTACGGTAGGGGTATGTGTATGTGTGTGTGTATGTGTGAGTGTGTGTGTGTGTGTGAGTGTGTGTGTGTGTGTGTGTGTACGGTGTGTGTGTGTACGGTGTATGTGTGTGTATGTACTGTATGTGTGTGTGTCCCCTAGTGTGTGTTGTTTACGATAGGGGGGATGGGGGGTAGCGCGAGTAGGGGGACAGGCTTGGGTGAGTTTAGAGGGGTGCGGGAATATGGGGCATACTTGGGGTGTGTGGCGGTAGGGGACAGGCTTTTTACCCCTCCCAACCTTTCCCCTATTCCAGCACCCCCCACCCCAAGCCTGTCCCCTATTCTCGCATATATAGTCTATCTCTCACACACAGTCTCTCTCTCTCTATCTCTCCAATGTAACACAGGAATAGGACAGGTTCACCACTACATCAACCACTACCACCACCACCTATTCCCGCACCCCCCAACCCCCCCACCCCAAGCCTTACCTTACCTAGTGTATGTGTGTGTTTGTGTGTGTATGTGTACGGTAGGGATGTGTGTGTTTGTATGTCTGTGAATGTGTATGTGTGTGTATGGGGCATGCTTGGGGTGTGTGACGGTAGGGGACAGGCTTTTTACCCCTCCTAGCCTGTCCCCTATTCCAGCACCCCGGAACCCCCCCCACCCCAAGCCTGTCCCTTATTCCCGCATATATAGTATATCTCTCTCACATACAGTCTCTCTCTCTCTCACACATAATCTATCTATCTACCTATCTCTCACACACAGTCTCTCTCTCTATCTCTCTCTAACAGTCTATCTATCTATCTATCTCTATCTCTCACACACACTATATCTATTTTTCACTCTTTCTCTCCCACACACTATCTCTCTCTCACACACAAATATAACCAAACCCAGTATTACCTCTCTCTCTCTCTCACACACACACCCCTCTCTCTCTCTCTCTGAAATTAAAAATAGAGATAGAGATAGAGAGAGAGCATGTGTGTGTGTGTGTGTGTGTGTGTGTGTGTGTGTGTGTGTGTGTGTGTGTGTGTGTGTGTGTGAGAGAGAGAGAGAGAGAGTTTGTGCGTGTCACTAATCCAGGGGTTCGAATCCCCCTCAAAACATTAATATTTTTTGAAAAACATGAAAAACATTTTTTATAGGTCCAAAACACTCCCCAAGTATTAGCGATCAAACCCATGTAAAAATTTTCACTCTAGGACGAAGGATCAGGGCGTGCATAGAGGACACACACACACACACACATACAGAATTTCGGCTTTATGTATATAGATATATATATAATGCAAATATTGCCAAGAAATTTAAAGGATAGGGGGCGCGGGATCTACACATAATGCAGAGGGCGTCATGGGCGTCAGGAAAAGAAGTTTAAGAACAACTGCTCAAGAATGATACATAAGTAAGACGCCATGTTGTTTACTATACAGACCCTGCATGCAGCTATCACCATCTCGTGAACCGAGAATTGTTTTCTTTCACACGACCCATGCATGACTTACCTGAAGGTCAGTGATGAAGGGCACAATAATCTGGCCAAAGCAGCGCATGAACTCGATGAGTGTGATGGCTTTGGACCTGACCACAGTGGGCACCAGTTCCACGAAGTACACCAGGGTCAACTAAGGGTTGGCACAAGATTAATATAATTATTATTTAAAAAAAGGAGGGCAGGAAGGACAAAAGATGAGAAAATGGATAAAAAAAGATATTAATGAAAACCAGAATGAAGACGTCCAGTTTTGGATTAAAAATTACCGCAACACGAACTTATCAATTATGATAGGACATGAAATAAAGGAGAGGATATGCGTGTCCAGTTTACGGGATTATGTTTCCTCTTAAAACTTGGAATGTTATAACATGCTCATTTTTTTAAGGAGGAATGTGTGCGAAATGTGGATAGGTGTGCATCTTTCAGAAAATAGATTAGGGATCCTGAGGTGTTCAGTGGTGCATCATATGTGTGTGATGGAGCTGGAGACACTTACCTCGTACAAAATTGCGTTCAGACAGAAGGCCATCATCACCAGTACCCAGCTTAGCCACTTCCACACTGGTGAAGATACGTAAGTACATAGAGGTATTGTATGGTCTCACTAACCGTATTCAGATTCAGAAGTGGTATTTCATTTTATCACATTTCCTTCGAGATCATTTTTGGTATATTAGATGCTACTTGAGTCTAATTATTGCATTCAGACATTTATGTTATATGTTGGCACTGACTGGTATTTTCCTCATGTTAATGAACCTGCTGTCCAAAGAAATATCGAAAGTTACGATAAGGTATGTACCTGGTGTCACGAATAGGTCAAAGAAAAAGAGGAGAGCGATGAGCATTTCAGTAAGAGCCCCCATTAGACGTCGTGGCACAGCTTCAATGAGGGTGACGGAAAGCAAAACAGACAATACGTCAGCAATCCCTACCATCACCACGTAGTGTTGTGGCCGGGCGCTGTGTTGCAGACGGAGGTACAGAAAAAGGTAACTAGAAGTTTCAGAAAAATTAGACCCTCATTCGGGGATTTATGAAACCACTGGTCTTAGAGACAAAAGTGACTACAAGTTTTTTTTACGAAAGATGAAACAACAGTTGTTATGATCATAATGTAAGGACAGTGATGGGTATTGTCCCATTGGAATGAATGTTATCGATGTAAATGATCGGAAAGATATTTTGAATTTGACATTGCCAATGGTAGTTTGCAAGCTGAATGAAATCCCCAGATGTTAACAAGATTCAGATGATCAAGTTATATTAGATGAGAAAGGGTTAATCAAGAAAATTAACCTGTCAAAGTTATTAGCATTGATGGGGACCCCAACCCACAACATGCCATTGGAGATGGCGAGGACCGAGGCGGCGACGAAAATGCGACGCATAATTGGGGAGGCCGCACACTCCTTCATCTCCTGCTGGAGTGAGTTGGCCTGGGATGCAGTCCTCCCTAACTCCTGTCTCATCTCCCCTAGCTCTCTATCACCATTCTGCAAACATTGCAATCAGTTCTCGTTTTTATATGAAAAAAGTAAAAATCACAGGTTGGTATTCAAGAAAAATGGAATTATGCTTGGAACACATTATAATTTCAGCGTAAGAAAGATAATTGCCATCTTAGTTTAGTCCTCTCATTATTAGGACGAGATAATTTATTGTATGAAAGAGAACTGAGTAGTATTTACCTATGAGTCATTAATTAAATCTTTGTTTCATTATATCAATGTTCACGACTTTTGCAAACCAGACACGCACCTCTATCAGACGGCTAAGTAAGTGTGGAGGGTTGGTGGTCTTGTTGAGAATTGCTGCCTTGGTGAGTAATTGAGCGGCATTTTGAACTCGCCCTCGCTGCACCAACCACCTCGGAGACTCGTTCATCAGTCTGGCTCCAGCAAGCAAAATTCATATTATGATTAACAGTGAGAGAATCTTTGGGACTGTAATCGCTTTTCTTCTGAATAATGAAAGTTCCACTATATACAGTTATGTCCCACCCTGTGAACTATACTTGCACATGACTATGACTCACGTAACGAGGATGACAAGAACCATTGATGGCACAGTACAGATGAGCAACAGGAGACGCCATTCCCTGACCAGGAGGCTGACGCCACCCAGACACATCAAGGAGATGCCCGAGCCCAGGGATGTGCAGATGGAGAGGATAGTGCGGTTTCCAGGGGGACACGACTCCATCACTGCCACCACAGTCACCGGTACCACCAGGCACCTCAAACCATTAGTTTCTCGATATGCAATATAAAGATCTAATCTGCTCTTAATAAGAATAGCCTACCATACTGCTCTTATGTTTGGGACAGTCAATTCAATGCCATTTACTTAAAAACTATTTTTTCATCAGCTCTCCATCCGTACTCTGTACACTGAGTCTTGATTTTTTGTCCCTCAATCGCAACATTGCTTCCCTTTCTCTACTCTATTATTACTTTTGCGGTTCTTGCACAACAGAACTAGCACGTTGTGTGTGACAAATCAACTGCGGACCCACAATACCTGAAAAGCATAGTCTTGGCAAATATTTTGTATATTTAACAACCCAAGACTAACACACTATATACTATAGTGTTTCTTCATTATCACTGTTATGCTGTGGGATGAGAGTCCATTCTTTTTTAAACTTTTATTTGCGATAGCCTTTGCAATGAATGTTGTGTACAGACATTGGTTCGGGCTAAAGTTTCACGGGATGTTTTTTTTATCGTCTACTTTGCTGGAACAAGTGTTACTTGATACATACAGCACTATGGTTGAACTGAAGTTTACCTACCGAGGATATGAATATACTTTGTAGACAAAGTGATAATATAGTGAAACCTCCAAGAGTATAGATGGATATTTTAAATACAGTCACACCACTAAAAGATGGATAATCTATAGACAAATTAACCATACTGCTAGTGAAAATGGCACTGTATAAAAAAGTGTAAGTATTGAGGATGTAGATGGAGGCAGTATAGACAAAGGTAACGTACTGATGGTGTAGATGGGGATTAATGTGAAGAGGTCAGTTATACCCAGTAAGACCCTCATGGCCAGAGTGAGGGAGTACCAGGGCGATATTACCATTACAAGGCAGGCAGGCAGAGTTACAGCAGCTCCTATTCGTATTACCGTCCTTCGACCCAGGCTGAAAAAAGTACATAAAGTGTAAATTGAAGAATATTATATATGATGAAATAGAAACTAATGTGAAAATTATCAAACAGACAAGGATGAAAGACAGAAAAATAATATTGTACAATTATAGTAAGCAACTCGCCAGGTTTACCAATCACAGCCTGAACGAATTGTCAACCTAATCAATATATCACATTATTTTTTTGAGAGGGCAGCTGTAGCCTACTTATTGTACCTGTCACTGAGGTATCCACTGATGAGAACCCCAACCATATTACCGATCCCAAAAAACACCTGGAACATTGGTTGCAGCGGCTGCCATTCACACACCAGGTTCCACTTCGGGGCAGAGGTTGTGTGGGGTTGAGGGCGGTGGTGGAAGGCAACAGAAACCGAATCAAGGGGGTTATAATTATACGATTTCATCTTTTTGAGCTGTTGTAGTGCTTTATGAAGGCAACAACAACAACAACAACAGGGACCAAATGGAATAAACATTTCCTTACACTGACGTAGTTTATGAAGTTTATCAATAGGACTGTGTGCATGCATAATTAGTCACTCGTTAGACGATGGTAGACACCATAACCGGCCTAGTAATATTCCGGTATTAACAGCAATCATTATGGTCATTTTCATCGTCTAACCTAACCTATGACTCTTCTTGCATATGGGCCAAGGTTGAGTGTACCACAGCTTTCTAAAACCACATATTATTCATGTCTATTACAGTTTTTAACACCATCTATATATTCCTGCACTATCATTCACGTCTATTATTATTTTTCTGCATTGATATTTGGGTTAAAAATATAATCAGTGTTACAGTAAGTGGATAAAAAAAGAGCTACATATTTTATTATAAACACAATAAGGTTTGTGTCCATCATTGGCCCTATATACCTGTGAAGTGACAGTGGACACAAAGATGGAAGTGTTATAGTGGACCACAGGACAGGAAGGTGGGCCAAACACCTTGATGTTGGGGAACTCTTGTATCTGCCCCCTCTCCTGCACTGCCTCTACCTCGCTCAGACACTCGCTCTTGTATTCACTGCCATAGAGGTAGTTTGGTTGTACTGAAGTAAGTTTCAAATAGACATTGCTCAAAGAAAGAAAAATATATAACTATTATCATTATTACTCACACAAGTCATTTATTCCTGCATTTATTTTCCACAAATAGACTGTAAATTACGATATCAAGGTGGAAAAAGGGAGGAGAGGTTGCTGTCCAGTCGCCAGTTACATTATTGTTGCTTGTCGGTTATTACCATATTACTAGCATCATCAAAACGGGTACAACTCATTCAGTTGATAAACATCGTTCTAAAATCTGATTAGCGTCACTTTGAGTCAGGAATAACACTGATTCTTTATCAACATTTTCTGATGGAAGAAAGTGTTGCCAGCCGATATCATTTGTCCCCACAAACTTAATTTGCAAATAATTGGCCCATTTGCAAAATAGCCGATCATTATGCAAACTTAACAAATTCGTGTTCAGTATGCAAAACTATCTAAAATATCTGGTCATTTTGCAAAAAAAATACATGACTTTGTTACAAATGATTAGTAATTTCGTTGATCAATTTGTAAAAAATATTCAAACAGTAAGTATCCAATTGAAAAGAAAGCATAATAACGTTAAAAGAAAGTAAATGTATATTAGAGAAAATGTATTCATTCTTAGAAAATATATTCAACGTTAAAAGGTACAGTATGTTTAATCAACCTACACTTAACCAAAAAAAAGTATGCTTTTTAATGATCCATATTGGTGATGTAAGAGCATATTTTATATGTATATTATATATTCAAGTGCGTCAGTGTGTTTCCTTTAGGAAAGTACAGTATCAAATTTGTTTAAGCAATACACTTGCATCTGCTGTTTTTGAATTACAGCGTCTGGTTAGACATGGCTTACTAGTAGTAGAAACTAACGAATTCCATGGACTCTGCTGTAATGAAGTGTAGATGGGAGGAATTTGAGTAATATTAATTCTATTCACCCAGCAAGTTTGAGCCAGACAAAGACATCGTTGGTCTAGGCACCTCTTTGTCTGGTCAGATAGATCCTTCGTCCACTCACACAATACTTAATCTTACTGTTAAGTATTTTTTTTTTTCAGTTTATATATTCACTAGCAGCGATACCCGACGTTGTCCGGGGATTTATCTATCTAACTATTTATATCTAACTATATCTATATCTAACTAT
The DNA here is from genome assembly GCA_034508575.1 of Petrolisthes manimaculis. NCBI lineage: Eukaryota > Metazoa > Arthropoda > Malacostraca > Decapoda > Porcellanidae > Petrolisthes > Petrolisthes manimaculis. Next base: position 118,617 of record JAWZYT010000669.1, on the reverse strand, counting down.
TTATATCTATATCTATATCTAACTATCTATCTATATCTATATCTAACTATCTATCTATATCTAACTATCTATCTATATCTATATCTAACTATCTATCTATCTATCTATCTATCTATCTATCTATCTCTCTATATATATATATTTATCTCTCTCTCTCTATATATATATTTCTATCTGTATCTCTCTCTCTCTCTCTCTCTCTTTCTTTCTATCTGTATCTATCTTCTATCTTTATATCTATATCCTATTCCTGCACCCCTCCCCCCCCCCTGTGCATTAGAGAGGGAGAGAGAGCGAGAGAGCATGCATTGGGAGGGTCCAGGCCAGCTGGCAGCTGGCAGCGTGGGTTCGAACCCCCCCATTGATCATTGAAAAACATTTTTTTTATAGGGCGAAGAAACTCTCCAGGTTTCAGCGATAAAACGTATGTAAAAAATATTACTCTTGGTGAAAGGATGACGGCGTGCATAGCGGCTAAACAGACAGACGGAGTGTTTTATATATTAGATTAATTAATAGTAGTTATACTAGTTACGTAGGGACACACAAAGACTGATTACGTTACTCTACTATATTTATTCTCAGTTAAGACTAACAATAATTAATCTAACATTAATAAATAAATATATAAACAAGCATACTCTCTTACATATGTAAATTAAATAGCTAATAACGCTAAGGATTACGAGTTACGGTACTTCTTTTCTGTAACGAATTTTCTGGTGATAATTTCACTACGACACTCAGTTCAATATACAGGGTGTCCCTCGTCTTTCCTTTCCCGCTTTGTCCAATGAAAGTAAATGTATTTCTAATATAAAAATACCTTATAAAACATACCTCTTCTGAGATCTTGTTTGACAGTAATGTTGAAATTAAAAATGCATGCATAAGGAGAGAGGTGGCAGGCAATGGTGGGGGTTGTACTCGGTGATGCCATACACTAGGTTCTTAGTTTTAGGTATTTATCGTTTTCTTTCTTATTTAAACGGTTGTTATGTATTTGTTGTAGTTCATCAATTTATTTTTATAAAAATAATGATACTATAACGTGGCAGAGATGTGGAGGAAGTGATAAGAAAGAACACGATAAATACCCCAAAATAACAGCCTAGTATATGGCAACACTGAGTACAACCACCTAGTATATGGCAACACTAAGTACAACCACCTAGTATATGGCAATACTGAGTACAACAGCCTAGTATATGGCAACACTGAGTACAACCGCCTAGTATATGGCAACACTGAGTACAACCACCTAGTATATGGCAACATTGAGTACAACCACCTAGTATATGGCAACACTAAGTACAACTGCCTAGTATATGGCAACACTATGTACAACTGCCTAGTATATGGCAATACTGAGTACAACCACCTAGTATATGGCAATACTGAGTACAACCACCTAGTATATGGCAACACTGAGTACAACCACCTAGTATATGGCAATATTGAGTATAACTCTCACCATTGCCTACCACCTCCCTCCTCTCCTTATGCATGCATTTTTAATTTCTTTCCACCAGCTGACAATTTACAACAGCTTTACACTTTTCAATTATAAATTTCTTACCTTACAAGATCGTTACCTAGATTCGTAGGAAGACTCTCCACTCTCTAATACTCGTAATTTATCTGGCTAGCGAGCTGTGAACACAACCAGCTGAAATAATCAACAATGGTGAGGAGTGTTCAGGCAGGAGCCGTGAAATCTGATTATACTCCTGTCACGCAAGACGAAAGAGTAACGAGAGACTGAGAGAGAGGGTAACAACAAAGTTGAGAGGAGAAGGAAGGTATAATATACTCGTTACCTATTCAGTTAATGACAACTGCACTGAGTTTTGAGACTACGTAATCAGATATGTATTAATATCATCTGAGTTTGAAATTATGAAATAAAATGTTAATAAACAATCATCCTCGAGGGGTTCACGAAGCTTCACATTTTTTACTTCATAAGACAGGAAACATTGAGGGAGAAGGAGGGAGGGAGGAAAGGGGCGGGACTTGTGAGAGAGAGGGCGGGGGGGGGGCAGGTGAGATCAACAATGTTACCAACTCAAATCAAGTCTCTCTGTCAGGAAGGGGGCTCGAAATATATGTCCACGATAGTACTTTTGCCCAAAACTCTACAGGATTTGTTTTAAAGGTGTAGGATATGACGAAATGTCCCCCAGATAATTAAGTGAAAGTAATAAAGATGTTTTACAACCTTTAAAAATAATATTTCATAACTCACCAATAAAAAAATAAATAATACAAAGTGCCAATCTTTTGGAAGAGAGTAAATTTAACTCCTATATTCAAGAAAGGTAATAAAAGTCATGCTGGAAACTACTGCACAATAAGACAAGAACATGAAGGAAAACCCTTCAAAAGCTCCGGCTCTTAATGATTCAAGTGAAATAATAAAATGTCCATATGTAAAGGTCTCAAAAATATTAATTATGTTTTATCTGGATTTTCGTATTCATATGGTTATATTGAAATTTTGAAAATGAACCCTTTTTATTGAGGGTGAACCCCTCGGATAAATGATTCAATGTCGGTAAAAGAAAATGGATGGCAGGAAGAGAGTGAGTGAGTGAGTGAGTGAGTGAGTTGAACCCCTTTCGCCCCAAGAATAATAATTACGATAAAACCTAGAGCTCTCGGCTTAGGCCGGAGCTAAAAATATTCGAAAACAAATTTGAGAGATCAATTAGTTTCACATCTAGATGAGCAGAACTTAATTCTGGAGTCACAACATGGTTTTCGTAACAACAGATGAGTTGTAATGCAGACGAAAAAGTGCCAACTTATATTATATATTTAGACTTTCAGAAAGCGTTTAACACAGTGCCACATAAGCCACTACTATTGAAGTTAAAAGCACATGGCTTGGGGGAACAGTTGTGTACATGGATTGGAGACAGGTTATCAAACCGCCGACATCTAGTCGAGAGATCATTGTTAGGACCAACACTATTCTTAATAATATTATATATCATATATCAACGACTTAGAATGCGGACTTATTTCGAAAACATCCAAATTTGCCGATGATACAAAAATTGGTGGTACTGCAAATAATAAGCCATTCAGAGCGACCAAAACATACTGTCAGGATGGAGCGAGAAATGGTTGGTGAAGTTTAATGCAGATAAATGTAAGGTGGTGTATGTAGGTAATAACAACCTGAGATAATAATCATAGATTACAAGGGTGTTATAATTAGTAGCAATCTAAAGACAAGTGCGTAGTGTTTGGCAGCAAGTGAAAAAGCAAATGTAGTTTTAGGCTTTATTGCTCGGAATCTTAAATATATGTCACGAGAAGTAATAACATGCTTATATACATCTCTTGTTAGACCACATTTAGAATACTCAGTTCAACTATATATGGTCCCCCTTGTTCGTAATTTGATATGAGGAAAGATTAAATATACCCAACATGTTCTCTCCTGAAAATCGTAAAACACGTGGCGATCTCATAGATTTTTTTTAAATCCTTAAAAATTTGATAATACAGTAGAAACCTTTAAACATCGCCTTGATAAATATTTTCAAAAATATTGATTTAAATATGTTCTATTTTAATTTTTGTTCTTACAGTAGTAAGTACTGTAGATGTTAGAATTAGGCTTCAACCACTTTCGCATTATATTTTCTTGTACATTTTTAATAACAAACAAGGTGTTATATTCTATCCATTTTCCAACCGTAAAACCCGGTTGGAGTGGTGGGTGGGGAGGAGCCTTGTCCTTTGCTATCCTTTCCTTCAATACATAAACTAGATTAGCGTAGTTAAACAGGTAACTTCGTATGGACCTCTTGTTACCTATACGTCTCTTTCTGTTATGTTGATTTTACTTCTCCTAGTACCTCAATTTTTTTCCATTTTGGACTACTGTTTCTGTTGGTATATCGTTTGGGTGTTCTATAGTAAAGACTGATGCAAATAATGTGGTAAGGATACTATTCATTCACTCTTCAACTAGTGGTAAGGTCTCCATTCCCGTCAATTAGTGGTGAGTACTTCTTTATGCCTAATTCAACTATAGAACTGTTTTGGGTTTGTTTTACTTTGATTCACAACGTGTTTTTCAATGGCCTTTTTACTCTGATTGATAAACATTTTGGGTTTTCGTCGTAAGTCTGTAAACGTGGCCCACTCATCGTTGTCATTAGAGATTTTTTAATCTATTATGGGCGTTCTTACTGTGTAAAACAGTCAGCTGTCTCTTCACTCCACCACTACAGCTTAAAGTTTTGTATTGAACGTCGTTTTTTTTTTTTACGGTATGCATTCCTTCGCCGCTTTCATGTACAGTTGGCTCCACTTCCGAGTTTACCATTTTGCATTGCCAATGTTGAGCCATCCAGAAATTTGAATCCCGAACCCAGTTTTATCCTGATGCGAATCCCTCACTAACTCATGAGATGGAGAGAGGTGTTGGGTTGGAAAGGGAAAGCTTCAACAGTGATCAAGTGTTTTTAATATTGGAGAGGGGGAGAAGTATATATTACAGTTAGCACCACAGCTGTCGTTATAAGTCAACAAACACAACTGTAACCTTTTTAATAACATTCACACGTCAGCAATTACTGATAATTAATAAATGCTTTCTTTGTGAGTCATGTAATTATTCTTACTCAGTTGAAAAGGAATAATCATTACGAAAACAGTCATCATTGTTAATGATCGTGTCCATACACCACCCACTTCATAAATATTATTTCGTTGTCGCTATGTTTTGTCATGGTAGACAATTGTAGTATTTCAAGTGAGACTAACTTGTGAAAGATAAGCGAAGCTTTTATAGATATAATAATGAATTAATACCGGTATACAGTATATCTTGTTAATAATACAGTGTAACGTTCACACACGGCAATATCAGCTGAACACACAGTCATCAGGCTTTGTTACCTCGCATAGTCTGCAGGTTCACTTCTATAATTATATGATATGGATGTGCTCAATGGTTGTGCTTTTTGAGGCAAATTAAGAGGTAGAAAGATCATAATGGTTCTGGAAGATATTATAAGTAAGGCTAATTTCGTTACTCAGCAGCAGTCAAGACATTTTCTGATAGATCGTTTTGTGTTACTGATTACCAGAGGATGGTGTTTTGTAGTGGAGATTCCTATCTACCCAATAATCACTCTGTCTCATCTCCCACACCATGTCCTCATTCCATGCCTCGTTCAATCCATGTCTCCCTCTCCCTCACATCACTCCTTCACTCTACTCTTTCACTTTCCCACCTCACTCTCCTTCTCATCACCTTCATTATCATTCTGTGTGTAGCCGAAAATGATCAATCCAATATTATGTACTCAGGCCCTAAAAAAAAACATGTGATATTTTTATACATACTCAACCAATGCAATATGACAGGACATTTTATTACCCTGATAAAGTCATCAGAGAAAATGACTAGGTCAGACATTCAGAAGAGAGAGAGAGAGAGAGAGAGAGAGAGAGAGAGAGAGAGAGAGAGAGAGAGAGAGAGAGCATTTGATTTAAATATACTCGAAAGGTGCAAAGGTAAATAGTATATAACATCAAGTAAATAAAATTATGACAACGATAAAGATGGTCTCTATAAAATAATTCTATAACAATCTTGTAGGGAATGACACCATTAGTATTTGTTGAACCAATCACCCATTAGTGTCGACGTGAACAGTGTCTGAAAACTCAAGATGATTTTCCTACACTCACATGGTATCTGAGTCACTCCCCTCCCCACCAACCCAACTAAGCTCCTCTTTCCATCTCACTCGGTAGTGAGTGGTTCACATTATGATGACACTTGGTTCGGGATACATATTTCTGGGTAAGCTAGCACAGCATTGGCAACGCAAAGTGGTAAACGCGGAAGTGGAGCCAACTGTACGCATAGTTAAGACGTACCATTGTGTATTAATGTCGTTAGTATCGCACAGACAGTCCCAGTCAGTCAGACAGTCAGAAGAGAGAGAGAGAGAGAGAGAGAGAGAGAGAGAGAGAGAGAGAGAGATTTACCTGATACTGGTTGTGACTGAGGTGGTGGCATTGTGTGATAGAGGTGAGCAGTGGAAGGGCAAGGGCGCGTTGAACAGTGCCGACCCTAGCTCGTGTAGAGGCAACACTACCTGGACTGGGTAATACACATACACACACATATGTGTGTGTTAATTTAGGGGTAAAGTTGTAGCTAAATATTATTATTATTAAAAAAAAACCAGAGACACATAGCTGGGAGAGAATGAAGAATTCTATCAATCCAAGGACCCCAGCCCATGAATCCAACCTGAAGAAAAGAAGACAGCCTAAAAAAAATATATATATATGTATAGAGATGAGCAGTTAGCTTAATAAAAACATATTAGCCTTACTCTTGAAGCCAGCAAGTCCTACACCATCAAATATAGAATCACCAAGGCCATTCCACAGAGACACCGACCTAAGGACAAACGATCGACTATACTGACAGGTTTTACAGCGTGGCAATATGTAAGTATACCTATGGGAGTCCAATGCACCACAAGTGACACGAGCAGGAACATACAGAGGTGGCAGAGAGGAGTTAAGAGGATCCAGCACATTACTTCTGATCTTGAAGAGCATGCACAATGATGCAACAGAACGACGATGCCTCAGATTACAATCAAGTAAACCGCCGGTAAGAAAATTAGCATTGGAATCAATCCTATCCAGCAACTTGAGATGGCAAGCAGCTGCTGAACACCACACTGGAGAACAGTATTCCAACAGAGGAAACACAAAGGAGTTGTAACACCGCAGTAACAATGAGTGATCTCCGAACACGTTCCATGAAGTTACTTAAACGCACGGCCACCAACCTCTTAAACATCTTAAACAACACAAGAGTGATGGAAATCGGCCTGTAATCGCCAACTGAAGGGGAGCCCTTGGGGATTGGGGTAACATTAGCAGACCTCCAACATTCAGGAAAACCACCAAGACAAAAGTAATCTCCGGAAGACAATACTGAGGCGGGGAGCTAGCAGTCTGTTTAAAGAACAGAGGAAACAATCCTAATGGATGGGAAAATCTGTTTGTAGTTCCACACACACACATATCCTATGTTATACAAATGCAGAACAGTGGTATAAATATTTTTCATGACTCATGGTTATAAGTAGGGACTATACATGGATGTATTGTATAAGAATTAGTAAATCTGAGTTTGGTAAATGGACATTGATATATAGTCCTAAACGGATGGACATATACAGTACTGTACAGTTGTATATGGATAAATGGATAGATACGAGGCTCAATCCAGTTATTAATTTAAAAGACATGAATTATCATCAAAGCTGGGAGTAGAATGGCCAAATTCGACCGCGGAGAGATTTTTGCTACAGTTGGCCACCTGTGTACAGTACTTACTAATTAAGGCTGTGAGGATGAGGGGAATCTGCCACCTGCCCACACCCACAGCTGTTAGCACTTTCTCCAATAGGACTTCCTCCTCCTCCTCTCCTGTATTCGTATCATTTCTTTTAACTCTCAACTCGTCTCCCACGTCTCGTCCCAGAAACTCGTCCTTGCTTCCTGTCACCACATCTCCACCTTCGGTTTTGTTTTCGTTTGTCTTCCCATCGTCTTTGTCGGTCATTTCCTCGCGTCCTTTTCCAGTTCTCACCTCGCTTCCTAATTTGTCTTCCTTTCCGGTCCGTGCCTTGTGGTCTCCTTCAGCTATTCCATTTTTCATCACTGCATTTGCTTCTTGAGTCTTCCCAATTTCTTTCTTTTTTTCTTTGAAATCTCTGCCCTTCATGTCCTTCTCTGTTGGAATAGTAGTAGTGGTTAGTATCAAAGTGCTCGTGGTAGGAAGTAGTATTACTGACAGTTTTGAAAGTACAGCTCCGGACAGATCAATGGATCACACCATATCCATCTGTGTCTTGGTTTGGGCCTCAACGGATCTGGCAACAGTTGCGGTGGAGGGATGGGGGGATGTTAATGGGAGAGAAGGAGAGAAATGTGGGCGGGGCTATAAGGATGGTACGAATTATCAGGTAGAGAAGACGGTGTGTCAGGAGGAATGAATGAATAGTATCGAATCACCAGTAGTTTAAAGCAGGGTTCATCAAACTTTTTCAGTCGTGACCCAATTTTTACTATGACATCATTCTCGCGACCCATACAGAAAGATGTTACAAATGACCAGAATTATCAACCTAAGAAACTACAAGGCCAGAAAATGAAATGCAATAATTATGATTAAAAGGCATTTTAACCAGAATTATTTACAGAATTATAAACTGCGGCCACTGCCTCATCTATACCCCCCCCCCCCCCCCTCTCTCTCTCTCTCTGAAGAAGGCTAATATTTGTGCAATGATTTGGTTTATTGATAATTAATTATATGAATATTCGATTATAAAAATATGTTAGGTGGATTCGTGTATGAACTTCATATTTATTTAATGTCACGAACATTATTATTCTATTTTATTCATGTGTTAATTTTTGTGAGTTTGGAGGAATTCGGGACCCGTAGTTTGAAATACCAGGGTTTAGAGAAGTGCATACTGCTAATAATATTAACGTAGGTGGATATAGGAGAGAAGAAATGTGATGATTTGAGGCGAGGGTGAAGGGGAAGAGGGTAAGAAAAATGAAGGTGATTAGTTGAAAAGTAATAACAAACAAATATAATTAGAATATCTGTTATATTATATCCTTTAAATAAAGGCAGTGTCTTTTGTTCACCATCGTAGTGGGATAGACTACTGAATATATACCGTATTATCCTTCGGATATTAGAAAGCTATCCCTGCATTCCTTTTATCTCTCGTGCTTGCCCCGTTGGGGGGTATTGCCTGTAATGATTTGGGCAATACCTTAAGGGTTTTGGCGCCCCTTCGGCCCCAGCCACTAGCTAACATTTCTTCAACTGTCCTTCCGTTCTTCCTATTTCCTTCTTGCTTGCTGTAACATCTCTCTATCACCTTTTCCTGGTGTTATTTGACGTCGCTGTTGCGCCACTTAATATTAATCTACTCCCTCGTGCTTGTAGTCCACCTTATTTATCACCTTCTCCCAAGCACAGCTGTTTGATTTTTGTTTGTTTTTTCGGTAGAAGATGGTTTAATTTTCTAACTTTCTTAATAATCATATTTGTCAACAAATTCATTAAGCTATTTACCAAGATTTTTTCTTCTAAATATGCATTTCCTTAAAAATAATCGATATTAAACTTGAATGGCGTTTTCAATAAACTTGGAATAATTTTATGCAATTATGTCATATGGAAGTCTTTTGTCTGTTCCATAAAGAATATAATGCGGGGACTTGCCCACTGATGAATTTATGAAACAGTTAAAGGAGGCAGCTGTATAGAATATCCAGTCTTCCCATGATCCTTGCATAGGATTAGCTACATGCCGCAAAACTTCGAGTATCTTGCGATTTGCTCTTTCTGTGAGACCGTTGCTGGCTGGATGATATGCTGTAATAAAAGTTTGCATTATATGATATTGATCACATATGTTGTGTAACAAACCATTAGTAAATTCGTTACCATTGTCTGTTACTATCACCTTAGGTGTGGTGTACTGGCAAAGTAAATTTGTTACTAGCTTGTGTGCAACCTCTTCTGCTGTTTTGGTCTGCAAAGGAGTAATGACCACATAATTGGTAAGCTTAGTATATTTATACCAACTACATCCCCTGTATATTCAGGTATTGGGTAATTTAAAATAGGGGCTGGGACCATTGTATTACCTTAATGAGCATGACATGATTCACAATTCTTGATATGTTTCTCCACGTCGGCGCGAAGAATAAACCAAAATATTTAAATCTAGTTTCCGCTATACAGAGTTCTCTACCCGGGTTTCCGGCTTGTGGATGATTATGCATAAGTGTTAGTACAGTCTTACTTAGTGTATCAGGGACTACAACTTGTGAAGAAATGTTAGTTTGTTTCTCAAGCTTCCTGAACAATGTGTCATCTATTACCTCAAACTGTGTTAGTGGAATGGGTAACTGGTAGGTTAGTCTCGTCTCCAGAAACCAAAGCATAAATGACCCTCTACTAAAATTTGTCTTTCTTTTGTTCAGTTTTAATAAGTTCCACATTGAAGTCTACATCACTGTTAGTGGGAATGACAGCAGCAGCTGATACATTGAGAGATAAGGCATCTGCAACTCTATTAAAACGCCCAGGAAGATATTTAATTGTAGGCTAAAATTCTGAGATTGTTAGATACCATCTGGCTAACTGACCTGTCAAATTCTTACCATTAATTAGACCACACACAGGTTGATTGTCTGTATATACGGTGATAGGATATCCTAGTACTATTTCCCTGAAGGTCTTTAAGGCCCAAACCACCGCTATAGCCTCCAAATTCGGGACGCTATATTTCTTCTCTGTATCCTTCACCACCCGACTGGGATATGCACAAGCCCTGCAACATCCTTCTGTGGTATGCTGCATAAGGACAGGGCGTAAACCATCATTTGATGCTTCAGTACATAGAGAAATCGGAAGGCTCTGGGTAACTTAAGATAGGAGCAGAACGTAAGCTAAGTTTTACTGATCAAGGCTATCCTACTCTGTTTGTGACCACTTAATTTCGATATAATTTTTTTTTTCTTTCTTTAGGAGTCTTATTAGTGTGTTGGCTATTTTAGCAAAATTCATTATGAATGACTTGTTATATGAACCTAATCCAAGGAAACTCCTTATTTACTTTACTGTAGTTGGTTGAGAAAATTCCTTTACTGCTTTAATCTTGGAATCCAAAGTGTGAATTCCTTTACTATTTACTTTATGACCCAAAAAACTCTATTTCAGCCTTAACCTTTAATCCAACATCCTGCAGTCGCTGAAAAACTCTATCCAGTTCTGAAGGTGTGAATTTACATCAGGCTGACAATAATTAAGTCATCTTGGTATGCAGGTTTGGATTGCTCATTTAATTCTACTTGCCAATATCCACTAAGTCAAGACTAGTAAAGACTCCGTTATTTTCCCCAATCTCCCTGAGGATATCTTTGAGTACAGGTAATGGGCACCTATCCTTGACAGTTTTCTCATTTATCTTCCTAAAATCTATAACAGAACGGAAATCACCTGTTTTCTTAGTTACTAAAAATAATGGGCTGTTATAAGGACTGTTGAAGGTTCAATTATTCTCTCTTTTGACATATCATCCACCATGTTATTCATTATTTGCCTCTGACTATGAGGTAATCTATAAGCTTTAACATATACTGGATCTGTGTCAGTTAATTTTATATGATGTTTTACTAGTGTTGTTTTCCCCAACCGCTCACCAGGTAAGGGAATAGCCGACCTGTGATTTGCTAATGTGTGTAAAAGCTGTGTGCGATGTGAAGGAAAATCATTTACTTTTACATGCTCACTTAATTCATTAGTAGTTTTCGTAAATTGCAATTCATCAACAATGTGTATGTTGGCTAAGGGAGGAGATTCTTTTTCCACTCTATGGGTTTAATAAACACAAGAAAGTCACTTATATAAGTACCTGGTTTAATGTTCACTGCCAGATTAACCTTGTTAAAAATTAGAGCTTCCATGAAGTTGTCTCCTTGTATCAGAGAAATTATGGACATACCGACATTAATTATTCTACATGTTTCACTTTAGGATATGGTTTGATTTCCTTCAATTATCACCTTTTACTTGTACCTTAATGATAGCAAACCCTTTACTTAGTAAATGAGTAATACTTTTGACTGTGCCTGTCAGTAGAATGTGTGAGTCACATTCTCCCTCGAGTGCCCCAGCACCCACAGCTGGCTGGTGACTGATGACTCAGAGGTCAACATGTCAACATGGGTACAGCCGACCTTGAAAGATAATTAACTGTAGTGAGATTGCAATGTCAAGGTTATGTTCGATTAATTCTTTTAACTCAATAGACCATCAGTTGGTAAACTGAAGTTTTCACAGTTATAGAAGGTACATTCTAGTCTATGACTACTTAATGAAAGTGTGATAGGAAATTGTACTATTCCTTTAGTGACTAGTCTACTACCAGATAAGGCAGTTAAATGTTTCAATCTGATGGCTGGATAGTCCATCGTTACTGCGGGTTTTCCCTAACAGCCGTTTAAATGTTACTTCAGAAAGTAAAGGAGACACAAGCTCCTGTATCTACAGCTAGAGAAACATTTGTATTCCCCATGTTACAAGGAAGAGAAAGAATATCCACTTTACCCAAAGCAGCAACAAGTATATTTATTTATTAGGTGATTAATGTGAAGTGTTTTGTTTGTTAAAATCTTCACCTGTTTTTGCACATTTGTTATTGACTTCATACCTGGCATTCAACGTTACTCTACATTCATCTGTGTTATGTGTCACACTGTTATGAATAATGCAAAACTTATTACTTGGCTTGTTGTCACATTCACTTACTACATTATTATTATTATCCTTACTTTTGGCATTTTGAGCGATTATTCTTATCAAAGTAAACATTTTCTAGGCTGTGTCCATATTTCCTACAGATCATATAATAAGGCTTCTTCTTCGCGCTCTGTGGTGTGAAGTTTGTAGTGTGTGTGAAGTGCTTGGTTGAGTGTTTGTGTGTGTGTTTACAGCTACAGGTAGGGCTCTAGGTACAGCTGGTCAAACTCCTGTGAGACCCACCCAGCACTGCCAACGCTGTGCGAGATAGTGATGCCGAAACACTTGTTCTAAACTCTGCTCGAAGGTGGGAGGATTTGGGGTTTGAGGCGTGGAGGAAATCCCCCCACCAGTGCATATCTCGAGCAGAGTTCAGAACAAGAGTTTCGGCGTCACTATCTCGCTCAGCGTTGGCAGTGCTGGGTGGGCCTCACAGGAGTTTGACCAGCTGTACATTTACTTGTTTGTTCAACCACACTGACCCCAAGAAGAGTTGTTTAACATGGCTAATGGTCGAACCTGCTAACGCTAGAGTCATACTTAAATTAACTGCTATACAATTACTCACTATACTTCTAACCATTCTGTGTACCCCTGCTAGTGGACTGCCTAACTGCCCCCTACCGATAACATCTATGAGGCTTTCACAATACAGAAGAAAATTAAATAGGATATCTGGATGGGTGAGTGCAGTTGCAGTCAATAATGTCCTAGCAATGAAGTCTGGTTTACTATGTGCACTTACGAAGCTTATGTTATCATTTGTAGTCGGTAGTAACAGGAATATGCACATGAAAATTACAACCTGAAGAAAAAAATGGATAATATAAGTTACAATGTCCCAAGTAATTGATTTCACTGCATGAGTTTGGGATGAAACATTAGTAATAGTAGATGAAGTGTTATTATTAGCTGCCATTGTTGTTGTTGTAGAATTATTATTCGTTGCCACGGTGTATGATGAAGTGTTAATTACTTTATGTTGATGAAGTGTTAGTATGTAAAGCCGTAGAGTAAGTACGTTCTGATTTCGTGTTACTAGGTGAAGTTACTAAGTGTTACCGGGTGAAGGTTATTAGTAACGAGTCAGTTAATTATGTAGATTTAGTAGGAGGAAAGTTAGTGGTTAATTCTCTATCTTGTATATCTAAATCTAGTGCAATAATATTTTTACTCAAGAGTGAAGTTGCACTTTGTATAATACTGACACTTTAATTAGTTATCTCGATTGAATCAACTAAGCATTCGTTACTTTGTTAGTATTGCCAAGCTACGTGTTCGCTTGCTTAACTAGTGTTAGTTATAGTGCGGTAGTATACGTATTCTTTCACTCATTCCCTGTCACTTTTGCTTGAAAAATAACAAGAACACATCTGTATATATACGTGAAGGCATACGCACATATTAATACTCACAATTATGAATACATAAAATGTGTAATGAGGAAATATTGTTAAATACGTGTACATATAATATTATATCCTCGTGTGATGATATAGGATTGTGTTATATATTTGTAATATATAATTATATGTACATGTATTTAACAATATGTTGTAACAATATGGAGTAAGTTAAGTCTTTCTTGCGCTAGAACATGGTTGCTGGTCCCCCAGAGAAACCATGCCAGCTTTACAACCACAAAAGTTATCCATGACGCAACTGCAACAGAAAGTGGCATTGTAACAGCCACAATTAAATAGCAAGGCCCAAGTGGCTTGGGCTGCAGGGGTACTGGGATTGACCCCCCCCCCCCCATTAGTAATAAAAAAAAAATCACTGTCCTTAGATTTAGTATTATATTTAGGTGTTCAACATTTTGTGGTATGAGTTCATTCCTAAACTGGGTATGCAAGCCAGGCCTGCCTGCATCTTTGATGCTTGAGACCATAGAGTCTATGTTGAGAAAGCCATAAATATTTGGTTGTTTTAAGCTGATAATTCAAAAAACATATATCCACCAAAAATATAATTAGACCGAGGACATTCCCAGAACTACACCGGTCAGAATGGTGTATAATTTGTTAACATTTTTTGTTTATTGTATCCCCACTGGGGATTCGAACCGATTAAAATGACATATTACTTTTTACACTAGGTCTAACGATGCAGCCGTGCCTAGCGGCTAAACCAGGGGTTTTCATTGAGCAACTCGCAATGACCTGATTGGCAGCTCCCGAGAGAGAGAGAGAGAGAGAGAGAGAGAGAGAGAGAGAGAAAGAGAGAGACAGAGAGAGAAATCATCAGTGATCAGAGAAAAGGTCCAAAGTATTAGATATAAATTGCATCACTATGCCATATCAGATGTATAATTTCATAGAAGTGATAATGGGAATAGGCCTAGTGGCCCTGGCAATTCTTTATTTTTCATAATTATTAGAGAACGAGTTTTCTGTATAGAAACTGTACACTTGCCAGCACTGCCCCGTGTTATAGGAGCTCGCACGTTTTAGGAGATGGGGCACCACTGTGATGATTTGTCACAAAAAATGCCCGCATGTGGGATGGAGTAACCTCGATACAGTGGTGCATGAAGTGAACTTTGTTGTTTAAACTTCGAACCACAAGGTATCATTTCAGCCCGAATTTGTTTAACCTTAATGTTCTACATTAGAAAGTATTCAGTACTCGTCATTATGTAATACATTTTAGCTGTCTAAATTTTGTATTTATGTTCTGCTTCTATCTTATCACCTAATACATGTATGGATCCCCAAATCTGTTGTCAAAATAAGGGAGGAGCCATAGGCCTCGCACATGGCATGCTGTGATAAGACCACATTTGCTTCAATATTCATAGAACTAATCACAAGAATAGTGAACATCCATGATATTGTCGAGAACTCATTGGAAGAAGCTTCAGTTTCCAGTCATAACTGAAGAGACGAGTTTTCTTCATTCTCGCCATCATAACGTAATGAACATAAAACCAGGTAGTTACTGTAGCTGCAATATACACAATGTTAATAGTGAGTTAATGAATATGCCTGTCTCCGTAAAAAAAGTTATTTATTGTTAATTGTTGTTTGTTAATATTAGAAGTGATGTTAATATTATTCACCCAATTATAATAAAGTCAGAATTACAAACGTGATCAGCATAGTTGTCATTCACACATCCAACTTATCATTGTTTACTCGTTTATTCAGTTCATGTTATCACTTTTTGAGAATAACTTCTACAATTAGTGTAGTAGGATGGTAAGAAATAGGTAGATATATATAGATAGTTTCTTTTACCTTACAATAAGTAAAAATACATTAAATGTGGCATAGGTTTCTTATTTCTAACTCCAATGCATTACCAAAATAATCGTGTTTCTTCACTGTTCCTGTGTTTCTTACTACGAATATTGAAGCAAATGTGGTCACATCTGAGCTTGTATGTGCCAGGCTCACAGCTCCCTCTTTTCTCTGACTTCATATAAGGCGCTGCAGACTAGATGATGAGATACGAACGACACGTCATCACAAAACTGTGTCCAATTATTATGCATTTTTTAAATAACTACTTTGTGTAGAACCCGGCGTTGAACGGGTAAAAAATAAGATACCTAATATTTGGAGAACAAAAAGTATGTTGGATTAAGATTCATCATATGCATAAATTGCAAAAGCAATCACAAAGTTTCCTCCTGAGGGGATGGTCAAAATTTGTTCCCGGTGGGTATATATATATCCCTATTTTTTCTGGTAAATCCCCACTTCTCACTGGCAAGCTCGCCATCAGCTAGAAAGAGCAAATAAAAAATGGTTTAATTTTTTTCCCCTAAAACCATTCTTGGGTCACACAGATCAAGAAAATGTATATAGGTTCGCAGGTCTTGCTCTGATGGTTAAGGCGTGATGAGGTAAGATTTCATACTTCTCTCTTTTATATATAAAGGTGGCAGATATTAAACACTTATTGCGTGGATCAGGTTAATCATGGCTCAGCCTGTTATGATACTTTGTGGTTCGAAACATTCAACAACAAAGTTCACTTCATGCGCCACTGTATCGAGGTTACTTATTTCACACACGTGGATTGTTTCGAGGCAAATAATCACAGTGGTGCCACATCTCCTAAAACGTGCGAGCCCATGTACCACGGGGCAGTGATGGCGAGTGTACAGTCGGTGGCAAAAGTCCTGTCGTCTCACCTGCTTCACCGAGACATGCATTGTTCATGGACTCGAGAAATACGCATGTTTTCTACACGTAATAATCTCGAGTTTATGAACATCGCGTGCCTCAGTGAAGCAGGTGAGGCGACAGGACTTTTGCCACCGACTGTACATGTGAGTTAGGTAAGTGGTTATGGAAACCCTCAAAAATAATTATATAGGAAGAGGATAGCCAAAGTCGTGACGAACAACATCTTGTAGGTTTATTCAAACGTTTCATCATATCTTATGTCATCATCAGTGATCTAAAAAAATTATATAATTTAGTTCCTATATATATGTTTTTCTGCTTATCCATGTGGTTTATGCGGCTCTCACTCTGAACATGTCCTGAACTTTTGGCTCTCGTGTAAATATTAGTTAATAACACTGGGCTAAGCCCATAGCGAAGTGTTTTATATATAGAGATTCATGCTGTGTTAATTCAAGAGGTATAAAGGGAGGGGAGGGGGCAACAAGGAGAGTAACTGCATCTGATCCAAGAAGGATAGAGCGTCGATGAACCTGGGTGTTGGCTATGTGGAGTTAACCTGAACCACGACCTTGTAACAAACCTTTTTGGGGTTTATCAACAATTATTTGTTTTATGTGGGTATCTTCGATATATATGCATTTATAATTCCCAAGTACTCAACTTCTCTCGCGAGTTAGCTAGGTTTAAAGAAAGGACTGTCTTTTCTTAATGTTTATTAGTTGATCACAAAGTGAAAGGGTGTGGTCAAAGGTCTTTCTTCCACAGGTTACAATTTGTATATGTATTTTATAGTTAACCTGGAAAGTAACTAGGAACGTTACATAACTTCCTAATTCCTACGTTATAAATAAAGTAGTGACATCTTCTATCCAATAGTAAAGATGTCACTAAACATAATGACAATAGTAAGGATGTGTAGCAGAGATAATCATCTCCCACTTAATAGTGAAGATGATTAGATGTGTACTGGTTAGTTGCACCAACACATCTCCCGCACCAGTGTGTGGTGGGTAGTTAAGATGTATGTCTGTTTGCACCAACACATCTCCCGCACCAGTGTGTGGTGGGTAGTTAAGATGTGTGTCTGTTTGCACCAACACATCTCCCGCACCAGTGTGTGGTGGGTAGTTAAGATGTGTGTTGGGTAGTCAGTTTGTACCAACACATCTCCCGCACCAGTGTGTGGTGGGTAGTTAAGATGTGTGGTGGGTAGTTGAGATGTCACACCTTAGTGAAGATAATCATCTTCCACTGAATCGTGAAGATGTTAACGTTTACCTCTACTGAATATAAAGGACGATGTGACATAATATGGTAGTGAAGATGTTATCTTCCACTTATCTCTGACAGACCTAACCCTGGCGGCTTTATATACCCTCTTCCACAGGTGTCTTACACCCCACAGCTGCAGCGGAGGAATTGAATGATGCAGTTCACTGACACCAATAATTCATAGCACCAAGAGTATAATATTCTGAAGTCTTCGATCAGCAAGTTATGAGGTCGTTGCTTGTGTGATACACGTTCGTCCAAACTCTGACCCCGTTGAGAGGATATTGCATGTAATGATGTGGGCAATACTTTAAAGGTTTGGGTGCCCCTTCGGCCCTAGCCACTTTTTTTCAGTTCTTCAGCTATGCTTCTTTCTACATAAGGAAGATCTAGAAATATATAAAAAGATACAGGCTAAAATATTACTTCCCTGAAAAAAAAAATTTCTTATCATGTTAAGGAAGGTGTGCAATGTTGGTAATTCTGGAGTAACTGATTCCTCCAAGCTATTCCAATAACTGAGTCATGATTCGTATATCAGTTAAGCATGTTCTGTTTCCTGACATACTTTATAGAAATCAAAGCACTCCACTGTACCATGAATATACTATCCCATTAATGATGCTAATATATTCCCAACTCATTTACCTATCGTATGGTATATACTGTACGTCTGATACAAGATAACTTTGTGTATATGTATGCATGTAATGAGAAAGTGTGTGTGGGTGGTTGGTATTAATTAATTTGTAGTGGATGTGGCAGCTTCCTCGTATCTACATGAATAGATCAACACTTCGATGAAATGAGAAACAGATAACCTGCTATATATAAGACAGATGACCTGACAAGTGTATGTATGTGTTTAATCGAGTAATAGTTAACCTAACATGTTTGCCCAGGTGTGTATGAGAGAGATAGAGATAGAGATAGAAAGAGGTAGAGATAGAGATAGAGAGAGATAAATAGAGAGATAGAGAGTTACATAGAGTTACAGACCACAACAGACAAAGATGGGGAGGAGCTTGTCTGGTGGGGGATTTGGGAAGGGGGGTACCTCGCCTTGTGCGAACATTTGCTGAGAATTTTGTGTTCTCATTGACTACAACTTATGATCTTAGGAGTAAACTCCTTAAGTATACAAATGTGCCTAACTACTATACCACCATAAATTACAGCGGGGTGTCGTAAACATTGTGTTAGAATGTTATAATGATCTGACTAAGATCCTTCAAGAACTTTGAGAAAAATTATACAACATGGGGCCTGAAATGGTTAATAGGCAACAAGTCACCAATATTTTTGGTAGTCTGGTCCAGTTTTCTGTCATAGTTTGGAGGTATCAAGGCGCTCTTGTGTATCCTTAACGATTTGCCTTTATACTGGCATATCCACAGAATGAACTTCAATAAGGCAGAGGAAGACTAACAGAGAGAAGGAGAAAAGGAGGGAAAAGATGGAGGAGAAGAATAAGAAGAGTAGAGGCACGTCAGGGGAGAGTAGGGGAAAAGGAGGAAGAAAAGTGAGAAGAATAAGATTAGGGGTACGTCAGGGCAGAAAATTAAGAAGAGAAGGGAGTAGGAGTAAAAGTAGGAGAAAGAGAAGATTAGGGGTACATCAAGAGAGAGAGTGAAAGGGATGATGAGAAAACGTGACGGGACTAATTTCCTCCCAGGGGAGCGGCGACCCCCACTCGTCGTCTCCCCTTATCACTTGTTCCTTTGGAGGGGGGTAGTTGGTGGGGGTGGGAGAGAGCTATACGTGTCAAAATATATGTGTGTGTGTGTGTGTGTGTGTACAGTTCCAACCAGACGATAAGGGAGAAACACTATTGCCTCATAGCCATCTTCACGTAAGTAAAAAGTAAGTTAAAAGTAAGATCCAGTTGCAGATGACTTTTTTTTAATTGATTTTTTTATTTTTTATTTTTAGATGGGTGGTTGATTATTCCTGTTGGTGGTGATCATGTTGTGTTTTTGCCCCCCCCCCACACACACACTCCTCACAACAGTCCACATTAAAGTGGTAATTCTTTTTTGGTACATTGGAGTGCCTTGATTGCTCCAAAGTATGCCAGGAAACAGAACCAGAAGAGAAAACATACATAAAAATAATGGTGTTCTGTTGCTTGGAAGAGTTTGGAGGATTCACTTGCTCTTGGAAACAGCCTATAGCTCCCAGTAACATATCCCAGTAACTGTAACCATTCCCTATAACAGCTAGTCCCCAGTAACACGTCCCCGGTAATACCTACAGTAATGCCTCCCTAGTAACACTCTTCCCAGTAACACTCTCTCCAGTACCTACCACCTCCCCAATAACTACCTCCAATTAATATCACCCCAGTAACACTCACCACCCAGTAAACCCCAGTAACTACCACCTCCCCAGTAACACCCACCACCCAGTAAACCCCAGTAACTACCACCTCCTCAGTAACACTCACCACCCAGTAAACCCCAGTAACACCCACCACCCAGTAAACCCCAGTAACTACCACCTCCCCAGTAACACCCACCACCCAGTAAACCCCAGTAACTACCACCTCCCCAGTAACACTCACCACCCAGTAAACCCCAGTAACTACCACCTCCCCAGTAACACTCACCACCCAGTAAACCCCAGTAACTACCACCTCCCCAGTAACACTCACCACCCAGTAAACCCCAGTAACTACCACCTCCCCAGTAACACTCACCACCCAGTAAACCCCAGTAACTACCACCTCCCCAGTAACACCCACCACCCAGTAAACCCCAGTAACTACCACCTCCCCAGTAACACCCACCACCCAGTAAACCCCAGTAACTACCACCTCCCCAGTAACACTCACCACCCAGTAAACCCCAGTAACTACCACCTCCCCAGTAACACCCACCACCCAGTAAACCCCAGTAACTACCACCTCCCCAGTAACACCCACCACCCAGTAAACACCAGTAACTACCACCTCCCCAGTAACACTCACCACCCAGTAAACCCCAGTAACTACCACCTCCCCAGTAGCACCCACCACCCAGTAAACCCCAGTAACTACCACCTCCCCAGTAACACCCACCACCCAGTAAACCCCAGTAACTACCACCTCCCCAGTAACACTCACCACCCAGTAAACCCCAGTAACTACATCCTCCCCAGTAACACTCACCACCCAGTAAACCCCAGTAACTACCACCTCCCCAGTAACACCCACCACCCAGTAAACCCCAGTAACTACCACCTCCCCAGTAACACTCACCACCCAGTAAACCCCAGTAACTACCACCACCCCAGTAACACCCACTACCCAGTAAACCCCAGTAACTACCACCTCCCCAGTAACACTCACCACCCAGTAAACCCAGTAACTACCACCTCCGCAGTAACACCCACCACCCAGTAAACCCCAGTAACTACCACCTCCCCAGTAACACTCACCACCCAGTAAACCCCAGTAACAACCACCTCCCCAGTAACACCCACCACCCAGTAAACCCCAGTAACTACCACATCCCCAGTAACACCCACCACCCAGTAAACCCCAGTAACTACCACCTCCCCAGTAACACTCACCACCCAGTAAACCCCAGTAACTACCACCTCCCCAGTAACACCCACCACCCAGTAAACCCCAGTAACTACCACCTCCCCAGTAACACCCACCACCCCGTAAACCCCAGTAACTACCACCTCCCCAGTAACACTAACCACCCAGTAAACCCCAGTAACTACCACCTCCCCAGTAACACCCACCTCCCCAGTAACACCCACCACCCAGTAAACCCCAGTAACTACCACCTCCCCAGTAACATCCACCACCCAGTAAACCCCAGTAACTACCACCTCCCAGTAACACCCACCACCCAGTAAACCCCAGTAACTACCACCTCCCCAGTAACACCCACCACCCAGTAAACCCCAGTAACTACCACCTCCCAAGTAACACTCACCACCCAGTAAACCCCAGTAACTACCACCTCCCCAGTAACACCCAGTAACTACCACCTCCCCAGTAACACCCACCACCCAGTAAACCCCAGTAACTACCACCTCCCAAGTAACACTCACCACCCAGTAAACCCCAGTAACTACCACCTCCCCAGTAACACTCACCACCCAGTAAACCCCAGCAACTACCACCTCCCCAGTAACACCCACCACCCAGTAAACACCAGTAACTACCATCTCCCCAGTAACACTCACCACCCAGTAAACCCCAGTAACTACCACCTCCCCAGTAACACCCACCACCCAGTAAACCCCAGTAACTACCACCTCCCCAGTAACACCCACCACCCAGTAAACCCCAGTAACTACCACCTCCCCAGTAACACTCACCACCCAGTAAACCCCAGTAACTACCACCTCCCCAGTAACACTCACCACCCAGTAAACCCCAGTAACTAACACCTCCCCAGTAACACTAACCACCCAGTAAACCCCAGTAACTACCACCTCCCCAGTAACACCCACCTCACCAGTAACACCCACCACCCAGTAAACCCCAGTAACTACCACCTCCCCAGTAACACCCACCACCCAGTAAACCCCAGTAACTACCACCTCCCCAGTAACACCCACCACCCAGTAAACCCCAGTAACTACCACCTCCCCAGTAACACTCACCACCCAGTAAACCCCAGTAACTACCACCTCCCCAGTAACACTCACCACCCAGTAAACCCCAGTAACTACCACCTCCCCAGTAACACCCACCACCCAGTAAACACCAGTAACTACCACCTCCCCAGTAACACTCACCACCCAGTAAACCCCAGTAACTACCACCTCCCCAGTAACACCCACCACCCAGTAAACCCCAGTAACTACCACCTCCCCAGTAACACCCACCACCCAGTAAACCCCAGTAACTACCACCTCCCCAGTAACACTCACCACTCAGTAAACCCCAGTAACTACCACCTCCTCAGTAACACTCACCACCCAGTAAACCCCAGTAACTACCACCTCCCCAGTAACACCCACCACCCAGTAAATCCCAGTAACTACCACCTCCCCAGTAACACTCACCACCCAGTAAACCCCAGTAACTACTACCACCCCAGTAACACCCACTACCCAGTAAACCCCAGTAACTACCACCTCCCCAGTAACACTCACCACCCAGTAAACCCCAGTAACTACCACCTCCGCAGTAACACCCACCACCCAGTAAACCCCAGTAACTACCACCTCCCCAGTAACACTCACCACCCAGTAAACCCCAGTAACTACCACCTCCCCAGTAACACTCACCACCCAGTAAACCCCAGTAACTACCACCTCCCCAGTAACACTCACCACCCAGTAAACTCCAGTAACTACCACCTCCCCAGTAACACTCACCACCCAGTAAACCCCAGTAACTACCACCTCCCCAGTAACACCCACCACCCAGTAAACCTCAATAACTACCACCTCCCCAGTAACACTCACCACCCAGTAAACCCCAGTAACTACCACCTCCCCAGTAACACCCACCACCCAGTAAACCCCAGTAACTACCACCTCCCCAGTAACACTCACCACCCAGTAAACCCCAGTAACTACCACCTCCTCAGTAACACCCACCACCCAGTAAACCCCAGTAACTACCACCTCCCCAGTAACACTCACCACCCAGTAAACCCCAGTAACTACCACCTCTCCAGTAACACCCACCACCCAGTAAACCCCAGTAACTACCACCTCCCCAGTAACACTCACCACCCAGTAAACCCCAGTAACTACCACCTCCCCAGTAACACTCACCACCCAGTAAACCCCAGTAACTACCACCTCCCCAGTAACACCCACCACCCAGTAAACCCCAGTAACTACCACCTCCCCAGTAACACTCACCACCCAGTAAACCCCAGTAACTACCACCTCCTCAGTAACACCCACCACCCAGTAAACCCCAGTAACTACCACCTCCCCAGTAACACTCACCACCCAGTAAACCCCAGTAACTACCACCTCTCCAGTAACACCCACCACCCAGTAAACCCCAGTAACTACCACCTCCCCAGTAACACTCACCACCCAGTAAACCCCAGTAACTACCACCTCCCCAGTAACACCCACCACCCAGTAAACCCCAGTAACTACCACCTCACCAGTAACACTCACCACCCAGTAAACCCCAGTAACTACCACCTCCCCAGTAACACTCACCACCCAGTAAACCCCAGTAACTACCACCTCCCCAGTAACACCCACCACCCAGTAAACCCCAGTAACTACCACCTCCCCAGTAACACCCACCACCCAGTAAACCCCAGTAACTACCACCTCCCCAGTAACACTCACCACCCAGTAAACCCCAGTAACTACCACCTCCCCAGTAACACTCACCACCCAGTAAACCCCAGTAACTACCACCTCCCCAGTAACACCCACCACCCAGTAAACCCCAGTAACTACCACCTCCCCAGTAACACCCACCACCCAGTAAACCCCAGTAACTACCACCTCCCCAGTAACACCCACCACCCAGTAAACCCCAGTAACTACCACCTCCCCAGTAACACCCACCACCCAGTAAACCCCAGTAACTACCACCTCCCCAGTAACACCCACCACCCAATAAACCCCAGTAACTACCACCTCCCCAGTAACACCCACCACCCAGTAAACCCCAGTAAATACCACCTCCCCAGTAACACCCACCACCCAGTAAACCCCAGTAACTACCACCTCCCCAGTAACACCCACCACCCAGTAAACCCCAGTAACTACCACCTCCCCAGTAACACCCACCACCCAGTAAACCCCAGTAACACTCACCACCCAGTAAACCCCAGTAACTACCACCTTCCCAGTAACACCCACCACCCAGTAACACTCACCACCCAGTAACTGCCACCTCCCCAGTAACACCCACCACCCAGTAACTACCACCTCCCCAGTAACACCCACCACCCAGTAAACCCCAGTAACTACCACCTCCCCAGTAACACCCACCACCCAGTAAACCCCAGTAACACTCACCACCCAGTAATCCCCAGTAACTACCACCTCCCCAGTAACACCCACCACCCAGTAACACTCACCACCCAGTAACTACCACCTCCCCAGTAACACTCACCACCCAGTAAACCCCAGTAACTACCACCTCTCTTGTAACACCCACCACCCAGTAAACCCCAGTAACTACCACCTCCCCAGTAACACTCACCACCCAGTAAACCCCAGTAACTACCACCTCCCCAGTAACACTCACCACCCAGTAAACCCCAGTAACTACCACCTCCCCAGTAACACTCACCACCCAGTAAACCCCAGTAACTACCACCTCTCCAGTAACAGCCACCACCCAGTAAACCCCAGTAACAAACCACCTCCCCAGTAACACCCACCACCCAGTAAACCCCAGTAACTACCACCTCCCCAGTAACACTCACCACCCAGTAAACCCCAGTAACTACCACCTCCCCAGTAACACCCACCACCCAGTAAACCCCAGTAACTACCACCTCCCCAGTAACACTCACCACCCAGTAAACCCCAGTAACTACCACCTCCCCAGTAACACTCACCACCCAGTAAACCCCAGTAACTACCACCTCCCCAGTAACACGCACCACCCAGTAAACCCCAGTAGCTACCACCTCCCCAGTAACACCCACCACCCAGTAAACCCCAGTAACTACCACCTCCCCAGTAACACTCACCACCCAGTAAACCCCAGTAATTACCACCTCCCCAGTAACACCCACCACCCAGTAAACCCCAGTAACTACCACCTACCCAGTAACACTCATCACCCAGTAAACCCCAGTAACTACCACCTCCCCAGTAACACCCACCACCCAGTAAACCCCAGTAACTACCACCTCCCCAGTAACACCCACCACCCAGTAAACCCCAGTAACTACCACCTCCCCAGTAACACTCACCACCCAGTAAACCCCAGTAACTACCACCTCCCCAGTAACACCCACCACCCAGTAAACCCCAGTAACTACCACCTCCCCAGTAACACCCACCACCCAGTAAACCCCAGTAACTACCACCTCTCCAGTAACACCCACCACCCAGTAAACACCAGTAACTACCACCTCCCCAGTAACACTCACCACCCAGTAAACCCCAGTAACTACCAACTCCCCAGTAACACCCACCACCCATTAAACCCCAGTAACTACCACCTCCCCAGTAACACTCACCACCCAGTAAACCCCAGTAACTACCACCTCCCCAGTAACACTCACCACCCAGTAAACCCCACTCCCCAGTAACACCCACCACCCAGTAAACCCCAGTAACTAACACCTCCCCAGTAACACTCACCACCCAGTAAACCCCAGTAACTACCACCTCTCCAGTAACACCCACCACCCAGTAAACCCCAGTAACTACCACCTCCCCAGTAACACCCACCACCCAGTAAACCCCAGTAAATACCACCTCCCCAGTAACACCCACCACCCAGTAAACCCCAGTAACTACCACCTCCCCAGTAACACTCACCACCCAGTAAACCCCAGTAACTACCACCTCCCAAGTAACACTCACCACCCAGTAAACCCCAGTAACTACCACCTCCCCAGTAACACTCACCACCCAGTAAACCCCAGTAACTACCACCTTCCCAGTAACACCCACCACCCAGTAAACCCCAGTAACTACCACCTCCCCAGTAACACTCACCACCCAGTAAACCCCAGTAACTACCACCTCCCCAGTAACACCCACCACCCAGTAAACCCCAGTAACTACCACCTCCCCAGTAACACCCACCACCCAGTAAACCCCAGTAACTACCACCTCCCCAGTAACACCCACCACCCAGTAAACCCCAGTAACTACCACCTCCCCAGTAACACTCACCACCCAGTAAAACCCAGTAACTACCACCTCCCCAGTAACACTCACCACCCAGTAAACCCCAGTAACTACCACCTCCCCAGTAACACCCACCACCCAGTAAACCCCAGTAACTACCACCTCCCCAGTAACACCCACCACCCAGTAAACCCCAGTAACTACCACCTCCCCAGTAACACCCACCACCCAGTAACTACCACCTCCCCAGTAACACCCACCACCCAGTAAACCCCAGTAACTACCACCTCCCCAGTAACACCCACCACCCAGTAAACCCCAGTAACTACCACCTCCCCAGTAACACCCACCACCCAGTAAACCCCAGTAACTACCACCTCCCCAGTAACACCCACCACCCAGTAACTACCACCTCCCCAGTAACACCCACCACCCAGTAAACCCCGGTAACTACCACCACCCCAGTAACACTCACCACCCAGTAAACCCCAGTAACTACCACCTCCCCAGTAACACTCACCACCCAGTAAACCCCAGTAACACCCACCACCCAGTAAACTCCAGTAACTACCACCTCCCCAGTAACACTCACCACCCAGTAAACCCCAGTAACTACCACTTCCCCAGTAACACCCACCACCCAGTAAACCCCAGTAACTACCACCTCCCCAGTAACACTCACCACCCAGTAAACCCCAGTAACTACCACCTCCCCAGTAACACCCACCACCCAGTAAACCCCAGTAACTACCACCTCCCCAGTAACACCCACCACCCAGTAAACCCCAGTAACTATCACCTCCCCAGTAACACCCACCACCCAGTAATTTCCTCCCCAGTAACACGCTCCCCAGTAACAATCTCCCCAGTATCACCCACCACCCAGTAACAACCTCCCCAGTAACACCCTCCCCAGTAACAATCTCCCCAGTAACAACCTCCCCATTATCACCCACCACCCAGTAACACCCTCCCCAGTAACAACCTCCCCATTTTCTCCCACCACCCAGTAACACCCTCCCCAGTAACAACCTCCCCAGTATCACCCACCACCATCCTCCCCAGTAACAACCTCCCCATTTTCTCTCACCACCCAGTAACACCCTCCCCAGTAACAACCTCCCCATTTTCTCCCACTACCCAGTAACAACCTCCCCAGTAACACCCACCACCCAGTAACATCCTCCCCAGTAACCCAAATTCCCTCTTGAATGCAGTACTTGTGATTCTGTTTCTGGCTAGTTGTAATTGCTCTGCTAACGAGACAAGATGTATAATGATGAGCAAGTGTGAGGAAGGGTGTGTATGTGTGTGTGTATGTACGCGTGTGTATGTGTGTTTTTGTGTGTATTTGTGTGTGTGTACATGTGTGTGTTGTCTTTGTATGTAAGTGTGTGTGTGTGTATTTATGTTTTCGAGTATGCACACCCGAACTAACACACACTGTTGCCACCATTACGATAACTAAACACTGGGTGGCCTAGTCGGAAATGTAAGAGACTGTACTAATAGGAGATCTGTTACATGGCATAGTTAAGAAAAATAAGAGACCTTCTAAATTTACTAACAAAATACTCTCCCCTTAAGGATCCTGTGATCGTGTATAAAAATTGGAAGCTTCTGATTCTTCCTGACCATACCACGAAACAAGCTCTTTCCATATAGGTGGTGTTTCGTGACAATATTTGAAGGACTCATTTAACTCCAATCTTCTGACTACATCACAGGTTTAGTATTTCAACGAACTGGGTCCCTCATAACGCTCAGTTCATACATATATATATATATATATATATATATATATATATATATATATATATATATATATATATATATATATATATATATATATATATATATATATATATATAAATATATATATAATTGCTAGTAAACTAACTCAGTCCTTAACCCTAATTCCCACAAAGAAAGGAAGAAGTACTACCAGTACTGTACCAGCAAGGGTGACGATACAGTAAGGAGAAGATTACTAGTATGTTAGATAGTATGGAAAGAAAGATAATGGAACTTATAACCTATGATAGTTAACCCAACTAGTGGGGACTTATAACCTATGCTAGTTAACCCAACTAGCGGGAACTTAACCTATGCTAGTTAACCCAACTAGCGAGCTCACTAACTACAAGGGAAAGCATCCCAACACAGCACACAAAATAACAATCATCACACAATATACCAACACCGTCGAGTACCAACTACCAACACACGTTAGTTACCCCAGGGCTATGACAACCAGCCCTCTTTGTATTACTACGACACCAGTGTACCAGACGAGCTCCACTTCTGTTCACAACCACCATCTCCCCCTACGGCGACAGGGTCCCTCGTGGTTGCGCAGAAATACGTGTGTATCGGGGCAAGCAGCTCTACACGACGGCACAACAAAGGGGCTTTTTCCTCTCCCTGTCCGCTCGTCTGTCTCTTGTTTGGCTTCCACTCCACACACTCTACTACGTCTCTCACTGTCCGTCTTCCACTCCACACACTCTAGTACGTCAGTCTCTCTCCACCCTCGACTGCACAGTGCACACTACTCCAGTCGCACCAACGCATCGGCTGGCTATCACAGCTGGGCAGATTATGTTCCTCCACAAGCGCAGCTTCATGTCTCGTTCACTCAACACCGTACACTCACCACTGCTTCATCTGGCCATGGACATATTATACAGGAGCAACACTGAACCACAGACTGAAATAATATACTAACTCGTTGCTACTGTAACAATATATATATATATATATATATATATATATATATATATATATATATATATAAAATAATAATAATAATAATAATAATAATAATAATAATAATAATAATAAAGAAAAACTACTTATGGTCGTTCAGGTGTGATAATGGGTGCAAAAATTATTACAGTGACTCAACCCCATGCATGAGATTATCACACAGTCTTAAGGAGAGTAACCTATAATGGAAAATATGTAAGCTACTGATTCCTCCAAACTATGAGAGGAAACCGATCCACTCTATCTGAAATTATACAAGGGAAGTGTTTTATAGCTGAGCTTGGAGGCCTACATTAACTCTAAATTGACTATAAAAGGTTACTTCCCTTTAGATCATTGCTATACATTACGAAGAAATATAAACAACGTTACTGTATGATCCATAATAACATTCCCAACAACATACAGTATCATTACTGTCCACGAATTATAGTTTCCAACACTTACACATTCAACCCCCCACCCCCACTTCCCCATGATCCTCATCCAAGCACTCCATCCATCCAACTACCCAACCATCCACTAGCCTACTCTAAACACGCCAGTGGCCCACGACCAGCTGGCTGTCACGTTTTCATACAACCTCACTTCCAGCCACATCTCACATCTCCACACAATCTCATTTTCAACCCCATCTCACTTCCCCTTACTTGATTTTGGAGGTAGGTGGTGACAGAGTAGATAACACAAACGGATTGCCAGTTTCAATGGTACAGGATTGAGTCCACGAGAAAACGTCTGGGGGGTTTATCGATGGTGATCTTCAAGTATCCTGACTACACCGACACAACAAGAAAATAATAATAATAATAATTCCTTATAATTATCGTCACTCCCGAACTCACAGCACAGAAGATGTCCGAGATGCTGTGAGTGACGATGTACTGCAGTCTCCAAATTCTGACGTGTGTAAATAAGGTGTCGTCATCTAGTGGGGTAGAAAAAAAATAACCAACACCATATGAAGCTCCATTGCCTCTTCTAGTATGACATAGTGAAGCATCCAGCATCTCATAGTTTCACTCAATAACCTCGGGGCCTTGCTAGAGTCATATAGGTTACTGACAGTCTACGGTCCTGAAGTTGAGGTGTAAAAAAAAAAAAAAAAAAAAAATCTCACCTTGCAAACACTCACACCTTTCCTTTTTCACTTTAAAAATCACCTAGATATTTTCTCACTCACCTCATTTCTCCACCCCTCCTGCCATCACCTCATCACTCCACCCCATCTCCCCTCACCTAATCTCTCCACTCCTCCTGCCATCACCTTATCTCTCCACCTTACCTCCCCTCCTTTCTCTCCCTCACCTTCCTCGACAACCAGTCATCCACACTGCTCAACTTTTTGCCCCAAACAATAAACAGTTTAAGGGGGTATCACACTAGCACCGCGTACGAGGTACACGCGGGAGTGGTGGTATGAGGTACCAGGAACGGTTGGGCAGTAGCTATCACACTACCGCGGGCTGGTCCTTTGTATACCAGATGAGTCACACCACCACCGCCACAAAACGTAAACAACAACATGAATTTTATGGATGATAATGACCAGTTTGACTGCATTGGTCCTTGTAATTAATAGTTTTGAAGAAGAAAAGAGGAAACAGTACCATAGGCTTGATTTTATTGTCCATGTTTGCATTCAATGAAGACCACACGTGTACCCGTCACTACGGGATGTAAACACAGTAAAATATCGACATCGTATTTTCTACTTTAAGTGTGTTTTTTGTTGTTGTTCGAAAATATTTGTATTGCAAAAATGTTTTCTTATATTAATCCACCTTTTTTATTTAGAATTAATTTATATAAGTACATTATTTATTGACTTGATGCTGTATACGAGGAACGGTCTTAGCTAGGGATCCATTCCAGCTTTGTCCCGTGAATGCCGCCGCGGCTCCTCGTTCACGGGACGATATGGAGGCAGTCTCATGTGTACCTCGTACACGGTGCTAGTGTGATACCCCCTTTAGTTAAGATAAAAGTTTAAGTATCCTCATCTGACAATTTAGGGGGTCTATAGAACCGCATAAGAATCTTGTCCTGATAATAAAAAGAAGGAGGGTGTAGTATATCATCCTTATCAATAGCTTGACTATGCAGGGAAACGAGTGTAGCATCATTCTTCTGAGCCTCCTCCAACACTTGATTAGAAAAAAGTTTAAGATTTGATGTTTTACCAAACTCGTGTGAGGGAGTCTGATCAGCAGGAGAATCAGGATTTCTAGACTGTGCTCGTGTGACTGCACAACTAGGAAAGAGCACTGGTTGCTCTTTCTCTATGTCATCTGTGTTATTGTAAGACAAGGGTGATTCACTGATTACTAGTGGAGGTGCTACACGTCCACCAGCTAGGTCATTACCAAGGAGAAAATCTGTGCCAGAAATAGGTAAAGGATCTTCTAGGATACCTACAGTTACAGTACCTCTAACCACCCCGCAGTCCAGATGCACCCTAGCAAGGCGTACTGGAAACGCCCCATGGAAATCTTTTAGATAAACCTTCTCCCCGGTGTAGTTCCTTTCTACCTCGGGAAGGACAGACTTCAGCAATAATGATTGACCCGACGCAGTATCACGCAGGATCCGGATAGGGTGTGTCTCGCTGTCAGGGCTCAGAGATACAACTCCACTCGATCTAGATGGTTCGAATAGCTCAGCTGTAGGATCAGAAGTTACATTAGAGACTGAAGCAACTGGTTTAGTAAATTTTGTAGGGTTAACAGGAGTAGATGCAGGCGACTTTGATATCCTGCACCTGGGATCAGGACAATCTTTAATTAGATGTCCAGGCTTCCTACAGAATTTACATAAACCTCAAATTTGTTACCGTGTACCACAGTCCTATCATCCCCAAATTTAGCCACCACAGCATCAGACTTTACATGAAACTGGGTTTTCCTCTCTCCAGGGTTGAGACGATTGATCAAGGAAAAAACGTCAGCAATTTGTGCTAATTTGATTAAATCTGTTTCTTCTCTGTAAGTGATATGCACCATTACTGAATGTGGAACCTTCCTCTTAAATTCTTCCAAGGCTATGAGATTAATAAATGTATCAAAGTTATTGACTGATGTAGCCTTTAGCCACCTCTGCAATGCCCTGAGTTTTTGAGTAGCAAATTCGACATAAGTCTGATAGTGAGTTTTAGTAGAATTACGGAATTCCTGTCTGTATCCCTCTGCAGTGATTGTATAAGCTGACAAGATTGCTTCTTTAACGTCCTTATATACAGCATTATCATGTATACTGTTAGGTACGAGCCTTGTGACTCTGTTTCAGTTTAGGTTTCGTGTTTTGATCAGAGGAATCTAGTGTCTCTATTTTTGTGAACCTATATGAGTTCCAATGTAAGTTTGCCACGTCTAGTGGATTACATATACTTTCCTTTGTATAAAATGTGTTTTACATTGCTAATGAAATGTAATTACTATGGGGGGTAAAACACATTAGGTTTATTAAGTAGGAAGTTTATAGGAATAACCAGGGAGAATGTATTTGGTGGATACCATTAATTAGATAGGGCAACATTGTATTGGTTTTGGCGCCAACTGTGGCCTATATAAACCCGGGCAGGGCATCTGAAAATCCATTATGCGTCCAGACTCTGTGTAGTTCAGACCTCGTCCTCGTTCTCTGCATAGCGCCAACAGTTTACAAGTATTGTCCGTTCGAGCTACCTTGGGTTCCGAGGCCTCTTGCCAGCAATACTCTGTTGTCTCTTTGCTTTTGTAAAGTAAAATAGTAACGTAATTTGCAGCGTTTTGCTGCACTGCTGTTGTGCACCTTCTGTGTTTTGTCTTTGCTTGAGGACCTCATGTAGTGCATGCTAGCTAGTAGATAGTTGTTCCCTACACCAGACCCGCAGCACTCGCTGCCTCAGGGGTAATCCCTGTGGTAGTGGGGCCCAGTAGTCTGGTGTGTCATTTGGGCACCTCTTTTTCTCGAACTACTCTTTTTCTTCCATATTTTCCGCGACCTCTTGGGCCTACGGTTGTCTCATATTTCTGAGCAACGGTATTCGCTTGGGAGGTGGGTTCTGACTACACCACCCCTCGCATTAGGCAGGTTCGGTGGTGGGAAAGTTCCTTCCGCATTAGCTCCGATCCCCTAGCTGGTACTGGAGTACGCCGCCAGGCTACCACTAGGGAGGGTTGAGTAAGGTTACTTTTATTTTTCCCTAAATTATTGTCCTTATTTTAGGGGGTTGATACAATAGTTAAGGGAGTTAGGAGAGGGTGTGTGGAGAGGGCTCGGACCTAGTCCGATGTCCCGAATGGCTGATCCCTCGACTAGCCTTCCTCCTCCTCAAGGAGGGAGGCTGACGACCAATGACCATCCTAAGACCACGGCAGACAATATTGGAACCCCTACGGCTGACAGACCAAGGCGACCTGATATAGATATTCCTTCCCTGAATGCTCGATATGTGAATGTACGTTGTGTTGATGCTTCTCAATCTCTGAAGACTGTTAACCCATTTATCATCAAAAAGGTCCTTGATGGTCAGGTGGGTGGCAGTCTGGAATTTGCTAAGAAATTGCGAGATGGTAGTCTCCTGGTTAAAGTGCTCAACTCTTCCCAGGTTAAGGATTTAATTAAACTGACGCAGATTCATACTTTCAAGGTGAAAACCACCATTCCAGTTGGGCCAAATACTTGTAAGGGCGTCATATTCCATAGGGATTTGGCTGACCTGGATGATGCAGACATTCTTGACGGGATGAAGGACCAGGGCGTAGTGGAAGTGCAAAGTATGACCAGGATGAGAGAGAACAAGAGAGAGAAATTTGGCCTAGTTTTCATGACTTTTGCTGCTGCTCAGATACCTGACACTGTTAAAATTGGATACGAAATTGTTCACGTTAGACCTTATATTCAGAAACCCATGCGTTGTTTCAGGTGCCAAAAATTCGGACATACAGCATTGAGGTGTTTCACTAGAGATTCAGGTGAATTCATTTGTGGTAAATGTGCCGGAAGTCACGAGACGAATCAATGTACAGAGACAGTGTTCAAGTGTGCCAATTGTGGCGGCCCCCACCAGGCAGGTGCAGGTATCTGCAGAAGTCTGATTGTGGAGACCGAAACAATGGCATACATGAAGGCTCATGATGTCAGTTATGGTGAGGCAAAGAGGAAGGTGGAGGGGGTTACCCAGGTTCCCACCGTATCCTACGCCGGAGCTGTAGCTGGCTCATCTAATGCTCCTGCAGTAAATGACCTCTTGGAACTTCTTAAGGCCAAAGAAAAAGAAAATCAAGCATTAAATGATAAAGTAAATAGTTTGGAAAGTACAGTAATTGAACTGAAAGAATTAGTTGCACAACTTGTTGAATCAAACCAACAACAAAAACAGAAACCCCACAAGGCAAACGAAACCGCAAAGAATAAACAATCTCAATCTCATGTTCTCGCTCAGGTGACTCCCACGAAGCATGTATCCGGGACTCAGACAGCTCGTCGTGCGTCGAGCTGCTCGAGGTCTGGATCTGTGACTCGTGGAGAGGCACAGGCGATGGAGACTATCATCTCCAAACCATCCCGTGGGAGGTCCCCGGGAAGTGCTGAGGAAGAGGAGGGTACTCCTTCCCAGCACAAAAAGGTTCGCCAGAACGAACACGGCCCTCCAAAACCCCGTAAACCACGATAATCTTCGCGCTGACCATAGTACAATGGAACTGTCGAAGTCTTAGAAGTAGATTAAATGAACTTAAACTTTTGGCCTGTACTTACGCTGCCGATATTATTGCCCTTCAGGAAACTCATCTGGATAACCGGGTTGAAGACGAGGTTATCCAGCTTCGGAACTACGAGTTAATTAGGAAGGATCGAAACGGGAGGGGGGGAGGTGGGGTAGCTCTCTACATCCGCCGTTCCCTCCCTTTCACTGAGGTGCCATCTAATTTCCCTCTGGAGTCTGTCGCCTGCAGAGTGAAATTCGGTGGTACCTACCTGACTGTCTGTTCTGTCTACTGTCCTCCTGATACAGTAACTTATGATGATGTTTTTGATCTGCAGGACAGTCTGCCCTGTAGAAAATTAATTGTAGGTGATTTTAATGCACATCATACGTTATGGGGTTCCCTGCGGGATGACAGGAAGGGGGAACAGATGGCCAGGCTTATCAGTAATTCCGGTTTGATTCTTTTGAACGACGGTAGTCCGACGAGAGTTGATGATAATACCGGTAATTTTAGCGTCCTTGACCTATCTCTGGTCTCCCCATCAATTGCCACTTCTTGCCAGTGGCAACCTATTGATGACTCATTGGGAAGTGACCATTTTCCTATTTTGATTAAATATAACAGCGACACTGTTAAAGAGCCTTCAGCACCTAAATTTAACGTAAAAAAAGCAGACTGGGTGTCCTTCACAAAGAGTCTCAATATTGAAATTGTTGGGGAAACCATTGATGATAAAGTAAATAACATTAAAGATAGTATTCTCAAAGCCGCAACGGCAACAATTCCTAAGACTTCGATAGATAGCGCAAAGCATAGAGTTCCTTGGTGGACGCCAGATTGCCGCATAGCACTGTGTGAGAGAAATAGGGCCTACAGGCTTTTCAAAACTCACATCAGTGATGAGAATTTTCGCAAGTATAAACTTGCGAGAGCTAGGGCTCGTCGAACCATCAAACAAGCCAAACGAGACTCCTGGCGAAGCTTTGTCTCTACTATTAACTCTGAAACATCTATCTCAAAAGTCTGGTCCACTGTTAAAAAGTTAAATAAAAAGAAAATTTCACTTAAAATCACTAACATCAAACATAATAACGTCAATTATGACGAGCCTAGAGACATTGCTAACGCCCTCGCCAGGCAGTTCTCTTTTGCTAGCAGCTCTGACAATTACCATCCAGCTTTCTTGCCTCTCAAGGAAGCATCAGAGCTGCAGCATATTAACTTTGCCACAGGAGATGAATTGGATTACAACTGTGATCTTACAATGCAAGAGCTTGTTCAAGCCCTAGGAGCCTGTAGTGGGACATCCCCAGGACCCGATGAGATTCGGTATGAGATGATAAAGCATCTTGATCATGATTCCATGATCAAGATGCTGCAGGTGTTTAATGAAATTTGGGGGGGTCATGCCTTTCCAAATTCATGGCACTTTGCACATATCATTCCCATACCGAAAGGAGGGGGGGACCCCAGATCGACTTCATCGTATCGCCCTATTGCTCTCACAAGCTGTTTATGCAAGGTCATGGAACGAATTGTTAATCGTAGGCTATTGCATTTTTTAAATTCCAGGAACTTGCTGGTTGACGAGCAGTGTGGCTTCCGCAAAGGTCGCCAGACGCTCGATCAATTAGTAAGCCTGGAATCTCACATTCAAGAGGCATTTGCCAAAAAACAGTTTTTAGTTGCAGTATTTTTAGACATTGAAAAAGCCTACGACATGACCTGGCGACATGGCCTCCTCAGGAAACTACATGCGATGGGATTACGCGGTAATCTGCCCTTTTTTGTTAAGAATTTCATGTCTGACAGAACTTTCTCTGTCAAGCTTTTTTCGGATACAGTCACTTTCTCGGACACTTTTGTCCAGGCAAACGGGGTCCCCCAGGGAAGTGTTCTGTCTCCGACCTTATTTCTATGTATGATTAATGACATTCTACCAGCTCCTCCTCGAAATCTTAAATACTCACTGTATGCTGATGACTGTGCAATATGGCACTCCAGCCATAGTGCACAGTTTTCGGCAACTCGAATTCAATCGGCACTGGATTCGATCCATAATTGGGGCCTCCAGTGGGGTTTTAAGTTTTCAATTAGAAAAAGTGTAGGGGTTATTTTCACTCATAGGAAAAAACCAGTCGTCCGGTTGACCATGGGTGGAAACCCCCTACCTATTCAAAATTCAACTAGATTTCTTGGACTGATTTTTGACAGTCGACTGACATGGACTTGCCATGTCAGTCAGTTAAAAACTAAATGTTTAAAAGCACTCAATTTACTTAAATGCATTTCTGGTACGAAATGGGGAGCAGATAGGAAGTCTTTGTTAATGCTATATAAATCCCTGATCAGATCTAGAGTAGATTATGGGTCCATAGTGTATGGTTCGGCATCTGAGTCTGTGTTGAAAGGTTTGGATGTTGTGCAGAATGCTTGTTTGCGTGTGTGTCTTGGAGCCCTACGTTGCACTCGAATCGAGCGTCTAGAGGTGGAGTCACAAGTGCCTCCCCTCCGTCTAAGACGAGACCAACTAATGTTAACATACTTTGCTAAGAAAGCCAGGGTGCCGAGTCATCCTCCCGGTAATGCCTTGCTGCGGCAACCGCACCCGGGGGGCCATGGCGTTAGGCCCCTGGCAGAGGGACCGAGTTATCCGTCCGGGAACCCCTGCGCCCTAGGGGGCACTGGCGTTAGGCCAAGGGACACCAGGCCCGCTGTTTGTATTCCCGGGGAGCCGAGTCATCCTCCCGGTGGTGCCTTTTTGCGCCTGCAGCCGGGGGGCCATGGCGATAGGCCCCTGGAAGGGCCAAGTTATCCGCCTAGGGGACGCACGGCCCCGGAGGGCACTGGCGTTAGGTCCCTCAGAGCAAGACTCCACGACCTCGTAGAGTGCGTCGGTATAGACTTATCAACAATCGATTCCCTGGTTATAGTAAATATTGCACCTTGGGTAATACCCCCATTTAGTTGTGTGGAATCCTGGTTACCGGGGGTTAAATCCCAGGTGCCGGAGGTGGAGGTACACCAGAGGTTTCGTGAGATAATTGTCAAACATCTTTCTTATTTCCAACTGTATACCGACGGGTCCAAGACGGATGAATGTGTGGGTGCGGGTGTATGGTCGCATGAATGTCAGTTAAGATTCAGACTGCCGAATCATACATCTATTTTTCTTGCTGAATTATTTGCTATAGATAAAGCTTTGGATTTTGCCCTATCGACGACCCACGATAGGATAGTCATATTTACTGATTCATTAAGTTCACTTAAAGCTATTAAATCTTTGAATACAACTAACAATGAAATACAGGGTAATATCATTAGTAAGCTATTTAGTGCCAATAAATTGATCAAGTTAATATGGGTACCATCACATTATGGTATCTATGGTAATGAACAAGCTGATAAATTAGCAGGGTCGACTGTTGATCTGGACCTTAGCATAGTCCGTACGGATCTCAGGTGTTTTGTCTCTCTCATAAAATCAAAAATTCATCTCCTGTGGCAAAGGCAGTGGACCGGACTAGACATCAATAATAAATTCAAAGCAGTTATTGAACCCTGGGCTACGTCGTCATGGCGTAGCCGGAGGGACGAGGTGGTGTTGGCCCGTCTTAGGGTCAATGCCACAAGGTTAACACACCTTCAACCTTACATTGACAGAAATTTCCCCCCAAATTGCCCAACGTGCAATTGTATCATGTCAATTAGTCATCTTTTAATTTTTTGTACAGATTTTGAAAATCAAAGGAATAAAATTAAGAATTATTGTCATCTTAAAAAATTAGCTTTTACCATCAATAATGTACTATCAGACGATAAGAATCTTATAAACAAACTGCTCTGTTTTCTGAGGGAGACAAAACTTTATGACCTTATATAAATTGATAGAATAAAATGGATTAGACTGGCTTAATGACCTTTGACTATATGTCGCTGGTTGATAGCCATAAATCCAACAAGTGAGTGAGTCTGAAAATCATGCGTCCAGACTCTGTGAAGTTCAGACCTCGTCCTCGTTCTCTGCATAGCGCCAACAGTTTACAAGTATTGTCCGTTCGAGCTACCTTGGGTTCCGAGGCCTCTTGCCAGCAATACTCTGTTGTCTCTTTGCTTTTGTAAAGTAAAATAATAACGTAATTTGCAGCGTTTTGCTGCACTGCTGTTGTGCACCTTCTGTGTTTTGTCTTTGCTTGAGGACATCATGTAGTGCATGCTAGCTAGTAGATAGTTGTTCCCTACACCAGACCCGCAGCACTCGCTGCCTCAGGGGTAATCCCTGTGGTAGTGGGGCCCAGTAGTCTGGTGTGTCATTTGGGCACCTCTTTTTCTCGAACTACTCTTTTTCTTCCATATTTTCCGCGACCTCTTGGGCCTACGGTTGTCTCATATTTCTGAGCAACGGTATTCGCTTGGGAGGTGGGTTCTGACTACACCACCCCTCGCATTAGGCAGGTTCGGTGGTGGGAAAGTTCCTTCCGCACTAGCTCCGATCCCCTAGCTGGTACTGGAGTACGCCGCCAGGCTACCACTAGGGAGGGTTGAGTAAGGTTACTTTTATTTTCCCTAAATTATTGTCCTTATTTTAGGGGGTTGATACAATAGTTAAGGGAGTTAGGAGAGGGTGTGTGGAGAGGGCTCGGACCTAGTCCGATGTCCCGAATGGCTGATCCCTCGACTAGCCTTCCTCCTCCTCAAGGAGGGAGGCTGACGACCAATGACCATCCTAAGACTAAGGCAGACAATATTGGAACCCCTACGGCTGACAGACAAAGACGACCTGATATAGATATTCCTTCCCTGAATGCTCGTTATGTGAATGTACGTTGTGTTGATGAATCTCAATCTCTAAAGACTGTTAACCCATTTATCATCAAAAAGGTCCTTGATGGTCAGGTGGGTGGCAGTCTGGAATTTGCTAAGAAATTGCGAGATGGTAGTCTCCTGGTTAAAGTGCTCAACTCTTCCCAGGTTAAGGATTTACTTAAACTGACGCAGATTCATGCTTTCAAGGTGAAAACCACCATTCCAGTTGGGCCAAATACTTGTAAGGGCGTCATATTCCATAGGGATTTGGCTGACCTGGATGATGCAGACATACTTGACGGAATGAAGGACCAGGGCGTAGTGGAAGTACAAAGTATGACCAGGATGAGAGAGAACAAGAGAGAGAAATTTGGCCTAGTTTTCATGACTTTTGCTGCTGCTCAGATACCGGATACTGTTAAGATTGGATATGAAATTGTTCACGTTAGACCTTATATTCAGAAACCCATGCGTTGTTTCAGGTGCCAAAAATTCGGACATACAGCATTGAGGTGTTTCACTAGAGATTCAGGTGAATTCATTTGTGGTAAATGTGCCGGAAGTCACGAGACGAATCAATGTTCAGAGACAGTGTTCAAGTGTGCCAATTGTGGCGGCCCCCACCAGGCAGGTGCAGGTATCTGCAGAAGTCTGATAGTGGAGACCGAAACAATGGCATACATGAAGGCTCATGATGTCAGTTATGGTGAGGCAAAGAGGAAGGTGGAGGGGGTTACCCAGGTTCCCACCGTATCCTACGCCGGAGCTGTAGCTGGCTCATCTAATGCTCCTGCAGTAAATGACCTCTTGGAACTTCTGAAGGCTAAAGAGAAAGAAAATCAAGCATTAAATGATAAAGTAAATAGTTTGGAATCTACAGTAGTTGAACTGAAAGAATTAGTTGCACAACTTGTTGAATCAACCAAACAACAGAAACAGAAACCCCACAAGGCAAATGAAACCGAAAAAAATAAACAATCTCAATCTCATGTTCTCGCTCAGGTGACTCCCACGAAGCATGTATCTGGGACTCAGACAGCTCGTCGTGCGTCGAGCTGCTCGAGGTCTGGATCTGTGACTCGTGGAGAGGCACAGGCAATGGAGACTATCATCTCCAAACCATCCCGTGGGAGGTCCCCGGGAAGTGCTGAGGAAGAGGAGGGTACTCCTTCCCAGCACAAAAAGGTTCGCCAGGACGAACACGGCCCTCCAAAACACCGTAAACCACGATAATCTTCGCGCTGACCATAGTACAGTGGAACTGTCGAAGTCTTAGAAGTAGATTAAATGAACTTAAACTTTTGGCCTGTACTTACGCTGCCGATATTATTGCCCTTCAGGAAACTCATCTGGATAACCGGGTTGAAGACGAGGTTATCCAGCTTCGGAACTACGAGTTAATTAGGAAGGATCGAAACGGGAGGGGGGGAGGGGGTGTAGCTCTCTACATCCGCCGTTCCCTCCCTTTCACTGAGGTGCCATCTAATTTCCCTCTGGAGTCTGTCGCCTGCAGAGTGAAATTCGG
Organism: Petrolisthes manimaculis; assembly: GCA_034508575.1. Lineage (NCBI taxonomy): Eukaryota > Metazoa > Arthropoda > Malacostraca > Decapoda > Porcellanidae > Petrolisthes > Petrolisthes manimaculis. The sequence goes on along the minus strand of JAWZYT010000669.1, from coordinate 77,271 downwards.
TGGTACCTACCTGACTGTCTGTTCTGTCTACTGTCCTCCTGATACAGTAACTTATGATGATGTTTTTGATCTGCAGGACAGTCTGCCCTGTAGAAAATTAATTGTAGGTGATTTTAATGCACATCATACGTTATGGGGTTCCCTGCGGGATGACAGGAAGGGGGAACAGATGGCTAGGCTTATCAGTAATTCCGGTTTGATTCTTTTGAACGACGGTAGTCCGACGAGAGTTGATGATAATACCGGTAATTTTAGCGTCCTTGACCTATCTCTGGTCTCCCCATCAATTGCCACTTCTTGCCAGTGGCTACCTATTGATGACTCATTGGGAAGTGACCATTTTCCTATTTTGATTAAATATAACAGCGACACTGTTAAAGAGCCTTCAGCACCTAAATTTAACGTAAAAAAAGCAGACTGGGTGTCCTTCACAAAGAGTCTCAATATTGAAATTGTTGGGGAAACCATTGATGATAAAGTAAATAACATTAAAGATAGTATTCTCAAAGCCGCAACGGCAACAATTCCTAAGACTTCGATAGATAGCGCAAAGCATAGAGTTCCTTGGTGGACGCCAGATTGCCGCATAGCACTGTGTGAGAGAAATAGGGCTTACAGGCTTTTCAAAACTCATATCAGTGATGAGAATTTTCGCAAGTATAAACTTGCGAGAGCTAGGGCTCGTCGAACCATCAAACAAGCCAAACGAGACTCCTGGCGAAGCTTTGTCTCTACTATTAACTCAGAAACATCTATCTCAAAAGTCTGGTCCACTGTTAAAAAATTAAATAAAAAGAAAATATCAATTAAAATCACCAACATCAATCATAATAACGTCAATTTTGACGAGCCTAGAGACATTGCTAACGCCCTCGCCAGGCAGTTCTCTTTTGCTAGCAGCTCTGACAATTACCATCCAGCTTTCTTGCCTCTCAAGGAAGCATCAGAGCTGCAGCCTATTAACTTTGCCACAGGAGATGAATTGGATTACAACTGTGATCTTACAATGCAAGAGCTTGTTCAAGCCCTAGGAGCCTGTAGTGGGACATCCCCAGGACCCGATGAGATTCGGTATGAGATGATAAAGCATCTTGATCATGATTCCATGATCAAGATGCTGCAGGTGTTTAATGAAATTTGGAGGGGTCATGCCTTTCCAAATTCATGGCACTTTGCACATATCATTCCCATACCGAAAGGAGGGGGGGACCCCAGATCGACTTCATCGTATCGCCCTATTGCTCTCACAAGTTGTTTATGCAAGGTCATGGAACGAATTGTTAATCGTAGGCTATTGCATTTTTTAAATTCCAGGAACTTGCTGGTTGACGAGCAGTGTGGCTTCCGCAAAGGTCGCCAGACGCTCGATCAATTAGTGAGCCTGGAATCTCACATTCAAGAGGCATTTGCCAAAAAACAGTTTTTAGTTGCAGTATTTTTAGATATAGAAAAAGCCTACGACATGACCTGGCGACATGGCCTCCTCAGGAAACTACATGCGATGGGATTACGCGGTAATCTGCCCTTTTTTGTTAAGAACTTCATGTCTGACAGAACTTTCTCTGTCAAGCTTTTTTCGGATACAGTCACTTTCTCGGACACTTTTGTCCAGGCAAACGGGGTCCCCCAGGGAAGTGTTCTGTCTCCGACCTTATTTCTATGTATGATTAATGACATTCTACCAGCTCCTCCTCGAAATCTTAAATACTCACTGTATGCTGATGACTGTGCAATATGGCACTCCAGCCATAGTGCACAGTTTTCGGCAACTCGAATTCAATCGGCACTGGATTCGATCCATAATTGGGGCCTCCAGTGGGGTTTTAAGTTTTCAATTAGAAAAAGTGTAGGGGTTATTTTCACTCATAGGAAAAAACCAGTCGTCCGGTTGACCATGGGTGGAAACCCCCTACCTATTCAAAATTCAACTAGATTTCTTGGACTGATTTTTGACAGTCGACTGACATGGACTTGCCATGTCAGCCAGTTAAAAACTAAATGTTTAAAAGCACTCAATTTACTTAAATGCATTTCTGGTACAAAATGGGGAGCAGATAGGAAGTCTTTGTTAATGCTATATAAATCCCTGATCAGATCTAGAGTAGATTATGGGTCCATAGTGTATGGTTCGGCATCTGAGTCTGTTTTGAAAGGTGTGGATGTTGTGCAGAATGCTTGTTTGCGTGTGTGTCTTGGAGCCCTACGTTGCACTCGAATCGAGCGTCTAGAGGTGGAGTCACAAGTGCCTCCCCTCCGTCTAAGACGAGACCAACTAATGTTAACATACTTTGCTAAGAAAGCCAGGGTGCCGAGTCATCCTCCCGGTAATGCCTTGCTGCGGCAACCGCACCCGGGGGGCCATGGCGTTAGGCCCCTGGCAGAGGGACCAAGTTATCCGTCCGGGAACCCCTGCGCCCTAGGGGGCACTGGCGTTAGGCCAAGGGACACCAGGCCCGCTGTTTGTATTCCCGGGGAGCCGAGTCATCCTCCCGGTGGTGCCTTTTTGCGCCTGCAGCCGGGGGGCCATGGCGATAGGCCCCTGGAAGGGCCAAGTTATCCGCCTAGGGGACGCACGGCCCCGGAGGGCACTGGCGTTAGGTCCCTCAGAGCAAGACTCCACGACCTCGTAGAGTGTGTCGGTATAGACTTATCAACAATCGATTCCCTGGTTATAGTAAATATTGCACCTTGGGTAATACCCCCTTTTATTTGTGTGGAATCCTGGTTACCAGGGGTTAAATCCCAGGTGCCGGAGGTGGAGGTACACCAGAGGTTTCGTGAGATAATTGTCAAACATCTTTCTTATTTCCAACTGTATACCGACGGGTCCAAGACGGATGAATGTGTGGGTGCGGGTGTATGGTCGCATGAATGTCAGTTAAGATTCAGACTGCCGAATCATACATCTATTTTTCTTGCTGAATTATTTGCTATAGATAAAGCTTTGGATTTTGCCCTATCGACGACCCACGATAGGATAGTCATATTTACTGATTCATTAAGTTCACTTAAAGCTATTAAATCTTTGAATACAACTAACAATGAAATACAGGGTAATATCATTAGTAAGCTATTTAGTGCCAATAAATTGATCAAGTTAATATGGGTACCATCACATTATGGTATCTATGGTAATGAACAAGCTGACAAGTTAGCAGGGTCGACTGTTGATCTGGACCTTAGCATAGTCCGTACGGATCTCAGGTGTTTTGTCTCTCTCATAAAATCTAAAATTCATCTCCTGTGGCAAAGGCAGTGGACCAGACTAGACATCAGAAATAAAGTCAAGCTTTTGATTGAACCCTGGGCTACGTCATCCTGTCGTAGTCGCAGGGACGAGGTGGTGTTGGCACGACTCAGGCTAAATGCCACATGGACAACCCACCTAGAAGCCTACATAAATAGAAGTTTTCCTCCTATGTGCCCATCATGCACACAAGTCATGTCAATAGCACATTTGCTCATCTTTTGTAATAAATATAATAATCAACGAATTAAAATTAAAAGACATTTCCAACTAAAAAATAAAGCATTTACCATCGAGAATGTTTTATCTGATGATAAGAGTATTATAAACAAACTGCTAAGTTTTCTGAGGGAGACAAAACTTTATGACCTTATATAAATTGATAGAATAAAATGGATTAGACTGGCTTAATGACCTTTGACTATATGTCGCTGGTTGATAGCCATAAATCCAACAAGTGAGTGAAGTCTGAAAATCCATTATGCGTCCAGACTCTGTTCAGTCAAGACCTCGTCCTCGTTCTCTGCATAGCGCCAACAGTTTACACGTATTGTCCGTTCGAGCTACCTTGGTTTCCGAGGCCTCTTGCCAGCAATACTCTGTTGTCTCTTTGCTTTTGTAAAGTAAAATAGTAACGTAATTTGCAGCGTTTTGCTGCACTGCTATTGTGCACCTTCTGTGTTTTGTCTTTGCTTGAGGACATCATGTAGTGCATGCTAGCTAGTAGATAGTTGTTCCCTACACCAGATCCGCAGCACTCGCTGCCTCAGGGGTAATCCCTGTGGTAGTGGGGCCCAGTAGTCTGGTGTGTCATTTGGGCACCTCTTTTTCTCGAACTACTCTTTTTCTTCCATATTTTCCGCGACCTCTTGGGCCTACGGTTGTCTCATATTTCTGAGCAACGGTATTCGCTTGGGAGGTGGGTTCTGACTACACCACCCCTCGCATTAGGCAGGTTCGGTGGTGGGAAAGTTCCTTCCGCACTAGCTCCGATCCCCTAGCTGGTACTGGAGTACGCCGCCAGGCTACCACTAGGGAGGGTTGAGTAAGGTTACTTTTATTTTTCCCTAAATTATTGTCCTTATTTTAGGGGGTTGATACAATAGTTAAGGGAGTTAGGAGAGGGTGAGTGGAGAGGGCTCGGACCTAGTCCGATGTCCCGAATGGCTGATCCCTCGACTAGCCTTCCTCCTCCTCAAGGAGGGAGGCTGACGACCAATGACCATCCTAAGACTAAGGCAGACAATATTGGAACCCCTACGGCTGACAGACAAAGGCGACCTGATATAGATATTCCTTCCCTGAATGCTCGATATGTGAATGTACGTTGTGTTGATGAATCTCAATCTCTGAAGACTGTTAACCCATTTATCATCAAAAAGGTCCTTGATGGTCAGGTGGGTGGCAGTCTAGAATTTGCTAAGAAATTGCGAGATGGTAGTCTCCTGGTTAAAGTGCTCAACTCTTCCCAGGTTAAGGATTTACTTAAACTGACGCAGATTCATTCTTTCAAGGTGAAAACCACCATTCCAGTTGGGCCAAATACTTGTAAGGGCGTCATATTCCATAGGGATTTGGCTGACCTGGATGATGCAGACATTCTTGACGGAATGAAGGACCAGGGCGTTGTGGAAGTACAAAGTATGACCAGGATGAGAGAGAACAAGAGAGAGAAATTTGGCCTAGTTTTCATGACTTTTGCTGCTGCTCAGATACCTGACACTGTTAAAATTGGATACGAAATTGTTCACGTTAGACCTTATATTCAGAAACCCATGCGTTGTTTCAGGTGCCAAAAATTCGGACATACAGCATTGAGGTGTTTCACTAGAAATTCAGGAGAATTCATTTGTGGTAAATGTGCCGGAAGTCACGAGACGAATTTATGTTCAGAGACAGTATTCAAGTGTGCCAATTGTGGCGGCCCCCACCAGGCAGGTGCAGGTATCTGCAGAAGTCTGATTGTGGAGACCGAAACAATGGCATACATGAAGGCTCATGATGTCAGTTATGGTGAGGCAAAGAGGAAGGTGGAGGGGGTTACCCAGGTTCCCACCGTATCCTACGCCGGAGCTGTAGCTGGCTCATCTAATGCTCCTGCAGTAAATGACCTCTTGGAACTTCTTAAGGCCAAAGAAAAAGAAAATCAAGCATTAAATGATAAAGTAAATAGTTTAGAAAGTACAGTAATTGAACTGAAAGAATTAGTTGCACAACTTGTTGAATCAAACCAACAACAGAAACAGAAACCCCACAAGGCAAAGGAAACCGAAAAAAATAAACAATCTCAATCTCATGTTCTCGCTCAGGTGACTCCTACGAAGCATGTGTCCGGGACTCAGACAGCTCGTCGTGCGTCGAGCTGCTCGAGGTCTGGATCTGTGACTCGTGGAGAGGCACAGGCGATGGAGACTATCATCTCCAAACCATCCCGTGGGAGGTCCCCGGGAAGTGCTGAGGAAGAGGAGGGTACTCCTTCCCAGCACAAAAAGGTTCGCCAGGACGAACACGGCCCTCCAAAACACCGTAAACCACGATAATCTTCGCGCTGACCATAGTACAATGGAACTGTCGAAGTCTTAGAAGTAGATTAAATGAACTTAAACTTTTGGCCTGTACTTACGCTGCCGATATTATTGCCCTTCAGGAAACTCATCTGGATAACCGGGTTGAAGACGAGGTTATCCAGCTTCGGAACTACGAGTTAATTAGGAAGGATCGAAACGGGAGGGGGGGAGGTGGGGTAGCTCTCTACATCCGCCGTTCCCTCCCTTTCACTGAGGTGCCATCTAATTTCCCTCTGGAGTCTGTCGCCTGCAGAGTGAAATTCGGTGGTACTTACCTGACTGTCTGTTCTGTCTACTGTCCTCCTGATACAGTAACTTATGATGATGTTTTTGATCTGCAGGACAGTCTGCCCTGTAGAAAATTAATTGTAGGTGATTTTAATGCACATCATACGTTATGGGGTTCCCTGCGGGATGACAGGAAGGGGGAACAGATGGCTAGGCTTATCAGTAATTCCGGTTTGATTCTTTTGAACGACGGTAGTCCGACGAGAGTTGATGATAATACCGGTAATTTTAGCGTCCTTGACCTATCTCTGGTCTCCCCATCAATTGCCACTTCTTGCCAGTGGCTACCTGTTGATGACTCATTGGGAAGTGACCATTTTCCTATTTTGATTAAATATAACAGCGACACTGTTAAAGAGCCTTCAGCACCTAAATTTAACGTAAAAAAAGCAGACTGGGTGTCCTTCACAAAGAGTCTCAATATTGAAATTGTTGGGGTAACCATTGATGATAAAGTAAATAACATTAAAGATAGTATTCTCAAAGCCGCAACGGCAACAATTCCTAAGACTTCGATAGATAGCGCAAAGCATAGAGTTCCTTGGTGGACGCCAGATTGCCGCATAGCACTGTGTGAGAGAAATAGGGCCTACAGGCTTTTCAAAACTCACATCAGTGATGAGAATTTTCGCAAGTATAAACTTGCGAGAGCTAGGGCTCGTAGAACCATCAAACAAGCCAAACGAGACTCCTGGCGAAGCTTTGTCTCTACTATTAACTCTGAAACATCTATAGCTAAAGTCTGGTCCACTGTTAAAAAGTTAAATAAAAAGAAAATTTCACTTAAAATCACTAACATCAAACATAATAACGTCAATTATGACGAGCCTAGAGACATTGCTAACGCCCTCGCCAGGCAGTTCTCTTTTGCTAGCAGCTCTGACAATTACCATCCAGCTTTCTTGCCTCTCAAGGAAGCATCAGAGCTGCAGCATATTAACTTTGCCACAGGAGATGAATTGGATTACAACTGTGATCTTACAATGCAAGAGCTTGTTCAAGCCCTAGGAGCCTGTAGTGGGACATCCCCGGGACCCGATGAGATTCGGTATGAGATGATAAAGCATCTTGATCATGATTCCATGATCAAGATGCTGCAGGTGTTTAATGAAATTTGGAGGGGTCATGCCTTTCCAAATTCATGGCACTTTGCACATATCATTCCCATACCGAAAGGAGGGGGGGACCCCAGATCGACTTCATCGTATCGCCCTATTGCTCTCACAAGTTGTTTATGCAAGGTCATGGAACGAATTGTTAATCGTAGGCTATTGCATTTTTTAAATTCCAGGAACTTGCTGGTTGACGAGCAGTGTGGCTTCCGCAAAGGTCGCCAGACGCTCGATCAATTAGTAAGCCTGGAATCTCACATTCAAGAGGCATTTGCCAAAAAACAGTTTTTAGTTGCAGTATTTTTAGACATAGAAAAAGCCTACGACATGACCTGGCGACATGGCCTCCTCAGGAAACTACATGCGATGGGATTACGCGGTAATCTGCCTTTTTTTGTTAAGAATTTCATGTCTGACAGAACTTTCTCTGTCAAGCTTTTTTCGGATACAGTCACTTTCTCGGACACTTTTGTCCAGGCAAACGGGGTCCCCCAGGGAAGTGTTCTGTCTCCGACCTTATTTCTATGTATGATTAATGACATTCTACCAGCTCCTCCTCGAAATCTTAAATACTCACTGTATGCTGATGACTGTGCAGTATGGCACTCCAGCCATAGTGCACAGTTTTCGGCAACTCGAATTCAATCGGCACTGGATTCGATCCATAATTGGGGCCTCCAGTGGGGTTTTAGGTTTTCAATTAGAAAAAGTGTAGGGGTTATTTTCACTCATAGGAAAAAACCCGTCGTCCGGTTGACCATGGGTGGAAACCCCCTACCTATTCAAAATTCAACTAGATTTCTTGGACTGATTTTTGACAGTCGACTGACATGGACTTGCCATGTCAGTCAGTTAAAAACTAAATGTTTAAAAGCACTCAATTTACTTAAATGCATTTCTGGTACGAAATGGGGAGCAGATAGGAAGTCTTTGTTAATGCTATATAAATCCCTGATCAGATCTAGAGTAGATTATGGGTCCATAGTGTATGGTTCGGCATCTGAGTCTGTTTTGAAAGGTGTGGATGTGGTGCAGAATGCTTGTTTGCGTGTGTGTCTTGGAGCCCTACGTTGCACTCGAATCGAGCGTCTAGAGGTGGAGTCACAAGTGCCTCCCCTCCGTCTACGACGAGACCAACTAATGTTAACATACTTCGCTAAGAAAGCCAGGGTGCCGAGTCATCCTCCCGGTAATGCCTTGCTGCGGCAACCGCACCCGGGGGGCCATGGCGTTAGGCCCCTGGCAGAGGGACCGAGTTATCCGTCCGGGAACCCCTGCGCCCTAGGGGGCACTGGCGTTAGGCCAAGGGACACCAGGCCCGCTGTTTGTATTCCCGGGGAGCCGAGTCATCCTCCCGGTGGTGCCTTTTTGCGCCCGCAGCCGGGGGGCCATGGCGATAGGCCCCTGGAAGGGCCAAGTTATCCGCCTAGGGGACGCACGGCCCCGGAGGGCACTGGCGTTAGGTCCCTCAGAGCAAGACTCCACGACCTCGTAGAGTGTGTCGGTATAGACTTATCAACAATCGATTCCCTGGTTATAGTAAATATTGCACCTTGGGTAATACCCCCTTTTAGTTGTGTGGAATCCTGGTTACCAGGGGTTAAATCCCAGGTGCCGGAGGTGGAGGTACACCAGAGGTTTCGTGAGATAATTGTCAAACATCTTTCTTATTTCCATCTATATACCGACGGGTCCAAGACGGATGAATGTGTGGGTGCGGGTGTATGGTCGCATGAATGTCAGTTAAGATTCAGACTGCCGAATCATACATCTATTTTTCTTGCTGAATTATTTGCTATAGATAAAGCTTTGGATTTTGCCCTATCGACGACCCACGATAGGATAGTCATATTTACTGATTCATTAAGTTCACTTAAAGCTATTAAATCTTTGAATGCAACTAACAATGAAATACAGGGTAATATCATTAGTAAGCTATTTAGTGCCAATAAATTGATCAAGTTAATATGGGTACCATCACATTATGGTATCTATGGTAATGAACAAGCTGACAAATTAGCAGGGTCGACTGTTGATCTGGACCTTAGCATAGTCCGTACGGATCTCAGGTGTTTTGTCTCTCTCATAAAATCTAAAATTCATCTCCTGTGGCAAAGGCAGTGGACCAGACTAGACATCAATAACAAGTTTAAAGCAGTTATTGAACCCTGGGCTACGTCATCGTGGCGTAGCCGGAGGGATGAAGTGGTGTTGGCCCGTCTTAGGGTCAACTCAACATGGGTAACACACCTTGAACCCTACATAAACAAAACTTTTCCCCCAAATTGCCCATCGTGCAATAACATAATGTCAATAGCACATCTGCTAATATTTTGTGTTAAATATAACTACGAAAGAACACAGATTAAAAATTATTTCCAACTTAAACATAAAGCATTTACCATCGAAAATGTTTTATCTGACGATAAGATTATTATAAACAAACTGCTAAGTTTTCTGAGGGAGACAAAACTTTATGACCTTATATAAATTGATAGAATAAAATGGATTAGACTGGCTTAATGACCTTTGACTATATGTCGCTGGTTGATAGCCATAAATCCAACAAGTGAGTGAGTCTGAAAATCCATTATGCGTCCAGACTCTGTTCAGTCAAGACCTCGTCCTCGTTCTCTGCATAGCGCCAACAGTTTACACGTATTGTCCGTTCGAGCTACCTTGGTTTCCGAGGCCTCTTGCCAGCAATACTCTGTTGTCTCTTTGCTTTTGTAAAGTAAAATAGTAACGTAATTTGCAGCGTTTTGCTGCACTGCTATTGTGCACCTTCTGTGTTTTGTCTTTGCTTGAGGACATCATGTAGTGCATGCTAGCTAGTAGATAGTTGTTCCCTACACCAGATCCGCAGCACTCGCTGCCTCAGGGGTAATCCCTGTGGTAGTGGGGCCCAGTAGTCTGGTGTGTCATTTGGGCACCTCTTTTTCTCGAACTACTCTTTTTCTTCCATATTTTCCGCGACCTCTTGGGCCTACGGTTGTCTCATATTTCTGAGCAACGGTATTCGCTTGGGAGGTGGGTTCTGACTACACCACCCCTCGCATTAGGCAGGTTCGGTGGTGGGAAAGTTCCTTCCGCACTAGCTCCGATCCCCTAGCTGGTACTGGAGTACGCCGCCAGGCTACCACTAGGGAGGGTTGAGTAAGGTTACTTTTATTTTTCCCTAAATTATTGTCCTTATTTTAGGGGGTTGATACAATAGTTAAGGGAGTTAGGAGAGGGTGAGTGGAGAGGGCTCGGACCTAGTCCGATGTCCCGAATGGCTGATCCCTCGACTAGCCTTCCTCCTCCTCAAGGAGGGAGGCTGACGACCAATGACCATCCTAAGACTAAGGCAGACAATATTGGAACCCCTACGGCTGACAGACAAAGGCGACCTGATATAGATATTCCTTCCCTGAATGCTCGATATGTGAATGTACGTTGTGTTGATGAATCTCAATCTCTGAAGACTGTTAACCCATTTATCATCAAAAAGGTCCTTGATGGTCAGGTGGGTGGCAGTCTAGAATTTGCTAAGAAATTGCGAGATGGTAGTCTCCTGGTTAAAGTGCTCAACTCTTCCCAGGTTAAGGATTTACTTAAACTGACGCAGATTCATTCTTTCAAGGTGAAAACCACCATTCCAGTTGGGCCAAATACTTGTAAGGGCGTCATATTCCATAGGGATTTGGCTGACCTGGATGATGCAGACATTCTTGACGGAATGAAGGACCAGGGCGTTGTGGAAGTACAAAGTATGACCAGGATGAGAGAGAACAAGAGAGAGAAATTTGGCCTAGTTTTCATGACTTTTGCTGCTGCTCAGATACCTGACACTGTTAAAATTGGATACGAAATTGTTCACGTTAGACCTTATATTCAGAAACCCATGCGTTGTTTCAGGTGCCAAAAATTCGGACATACAGCATTGAGGTGTTTCACTAGAAATTCAGGAGAATTCATTTGTGGTAAATGTGCCGGAAGTCACGAGACGAATTTATGTTCAGAGACAGTATTCAAGTGTGCCAATTGTGGCGGCCCCCACCAGGCAGGTGCAGGTATCTGCAGAAGTCTGATTGTGGAGACCGAAACAATGGCATACATGAAGGCTCATGATGTCAGTTATGGTGAGGCAAAGAGGAAGGTGGAGGGGGTTACCCAGGTTCCCACCGTATCCTACGCCGGAGCTGTAGCTGGCTCATCTAATGCTCCTGCAGTAAATGACCTCTTGGAACTTCTGAAGGCTAAAGAGAAAGAAAATCAAGCATTAAATGATAAAGTAAATAGTTTGGAAAGTACAGTAATTGAACTGAAAGAATTAGTTGCACAACTTGTTGAATCAAACCAACAACAGAAAATGAAACCCCACAAGGCAAAGGAAACCGAAAAAAATAAACAATCTCAATCTCATGTTCTCGCTCAGGTGACTCCTACGAAGCATGTATCTGGGACTCAGACAGCTCGTCGTGCGTCGAGCTGCTCGAGGTCTGGATCTGTGACTCGTGGAGAGGCACAGGCAATGGAGACTATCATCTCCAAACCATCCCGTGGGAGGTCCCCGGGAAGTGCTGAGGAAGAGGAGGGTACTCCTTCCCAGCACAAAAAGGTTCGCCAGGACGAACACGGCCCTCCAAAACACCGTAAACCACGATAATCTTCGTGCTGACCATAGTACAATGGAACTGTCGAAGTCTTAGAAGTAGATTAAATGAACTTAAACTTTTGGCCTGTACTTACGCTGCCGATATTATTGCCCTTCAGGAAACTCATCTGGATAACCGGGTTGAAGACGAGGTTATCCAGCTTCGGAACTACGAGTTAATTAGGAAGGATCGAAACGGGAGGGGGGGAGGGGGGGTAGCTCTCTACATCCGCCGTTCCCTCCCTTTCACTGAGGTGCCATCTAATTTCCCTCTGGAGTCTGTCGCCTGCAGAGTGAAATTCGGTGGTACCTACCTGACTGTCTGTTCTGTCTACTGTCCTCCTGATACAGTAACTTATGATGATGTTTTTGATCTGCAGGACAGTCTGCCCTGTAGAAAATTAATTGTAGGTGATTTTAATGCACATCATACGTTATGGGGTTCCCTGCGGGATGACAGGAAGGGGGAACAGATGGCCAGGCTTATCAGTAATTCTGGTTTGGTTCTTCTGAACGACGGTAGTCCGACGAGAGTTGATGATAATACCGGTAATTTTAGCGTCCTTGACCTATCTCTGGTCTCCCCATCAATTGCCACTTCTTGCCAGTGGCTACCTATTGATGACTCATTGGGAAGTGACCATTTTCCTATTTTGATTAAATATAACAGCGGCACTGTTAAAGAGCCTTCAGCACCTAAATTTAACGTAAAAAAAGCAGACTGGGTGTCCTTCACAAAGAGTCTCAATATTGAAATTGTTGGGGAAACCATTGATGATAAAGTAAATAACATTAAAGATAGTATTCTCAAAGCCGCAACGGCAACAATTCCTAAGACTTCGATAGATAGCGCAAAGCATAGAGTTCCTTGGTGGACGCCAGATTGCCGCATAGCACTGTGTGAGAGAAATAGGGCCTACAGGCTTTTCAAAACTCATATCAGTGATGAGAATTTTCGCAAGTATAAACTTGCGAGAGCTAGGGCTCGTAGAACCATCAAACAAGCCAAACGAGACTCCTGGCGAAGCTTTGTCTCTACTATAAATTCTGAAACATCTATCTCTAAAGTCTGGTCCACTGTTAAAAAGTTAAATAAAAAGAAAATATCAATTAAAATAACTAACATCAATCATAATAACGTCAATTTTGACGAGCCTAGAGACATTGCTAACGCCCTCGCCAGGCAGTTCTCTTTTGCTAGCAGCTCTGACAATTACCATCCAGCTTTCTTGCCTCTCAAGGAAGCATCAGAGCTGCAGCATATTAACTTTGCCACAGGAGATGAATTGGATTACAACTGTGATCTTACAATGCAAGAGCTTGTTCAAGCCCTAGGAGCCTGTAGTGGGACATCCCCAGGACCCGATGAGATTCGGTATGAGATGATAAAGCATCTTGATCATGATTCCATGATCAAGATGCTGCAAGTGTTTAATGAGATTTGGAGGGGTCATGCCTTTCCAAATTCATGGCACTTTGCACATATCATTCCCATACCGAAAGGAGGGGGGGACCCCAGATCGACTTCATCGTATCGCCCTATTGCTCTCACAAGTTGTTTATGCAAGGTCATGGAACGAATTGTTAATCGTAGGCTATTGCATTTTTTAAATTCCAGGAACTTGCTGGTTGACGAGCAGTGTGGCTTCCGCAAAGGTCGCCAGACGCTCGATCAATTAGTAAGCCTGGAATCTCACATTCAAGAGGCATTTGCCAAAAAACAGTTTTTAGTTGCAGTATTTTTAGATATAGAAAAAGCCTACGACATGACCTGGCGACATGGCCTCCTCAGGAAACTACATGCGATGGGATTACGCGGTAATCTGCCCTTTTTTGTTAAGAATTTCATGTCTGACAGAACTTTCTCTGTCAAGCTTTTTTCGGATACAGTCACTTTCTCGGACACTTTTGTCCAGGCAAACGGGGTCCCCCAGGGAAGTGTTCTGTCTCCGACCTTATTTTTATGTATGATTAATGACATTCTACCAGCTCCTCCTCGAAATCTTAAATACTCACTGTATGCTGATGACTGTGCAATATGGCACTCCAGCCATAGTGCACAGTTTTCGGCAACTCGAATTCAATCGGCACTGGATTCGATCCATAATTGGGGCCTCCAGTGGGGTTTTAAGTTTTCAATTAGAAAAAGTGTAGGGGTTATTTTCACTCATAGGAAAAAACCAGTCGTCCGGTTGACCATGGGTGGAAACCCCCTACCTATTCAAAATTCAACTAGATTTCTTGGACTGATTTTTGACAGTCGACTGACATGGACTTGCCATGTCAGTCAGTTAAAAACTAAATGTTTAAAAGCACTCAATTTACTTAAATGCATTTCTGGTACGAAATGGGGAGCAGATAGGAAGTCTTTGTTAATGCTATATAAATCCCTGATCAGATCTAGAGTAGATTATGGGTCCATAGTGTATGGTTCGGCATCTGAGTCTGTGTTGAAAGGTGTGGATGTTGTGCAGAATGCTTGTTTGCGTGTGTGTCTTGGAGCCCTACGTTGCACTCGAATCGAGCGTCTAGAGGTGGAGTCACAAGTGCCTCCCCTCCGTCTAAGACGAGACCAACTAATGTTAACATACTTTGCTAAGAAAGCCAGGGTGCCGAGTCATCCTCCCGGTAATGCCTTGCTGCGGCAACCGCACCCGGGGGGCCATGGCGTTAGGCCCCTGGCAGAGGGACCGAGTTATCCGTCCGGGAACCCCTGCGCCCTAGGGGGCACTGGCGTTAGGCCAAGGGACACCAGGCCCGCTGTTTGTATTCCCGGGGAGCCGAGTCATCCTCCCGGTGGTGCCTTTTTGCGCCCGCAGCCGGGGGGCCATGGCGATAGGCCCCTGGAAGGGCCAAGTTATCCGCCTAGGGGACGCACGGCCCCGGAGGGCACTGGCGTTAGGTCCCTCAGAGCAAGACTCCACGACCTCGTAGAGTGTGTCGGTATAGACTTATCAACAATCGATTCCCTGGTTATAGTAAATATTGCACCTTGGGTAATACCCCCTTTTATTTGTGTGGAATCCTGGTTACCGGGGGTTAAATCCCAGGTGCCGGAGGTGGAGGTACACCAGAGGTTTCGTGAGATAATTGTCAAACATCTTTCTTATTTCCATCTTTATACCGACGGGTCCAAGACGGATGAATGTGTGGGTGCGGGTGTATGGTCGCATGAATGTCAGTTAAGATTCAGACTGCCGAATCATACATCTATTTTTCTTGCTGAATTATTTGCTATAGATAAAGCTTTGGATTTTGCCCTATCGACGACCCACGATAGGATAGTCATATTTACTGATTCATTAAGTTCACTTAAAGCTATTAAATCTTTGAATACAACTAACAATGAAATACAGGGTAATATCATTAGTAAGCTATTTAGTGCCAATAAATTGATCAAGTTAATATGGGTACCATCACATTATGGTATCTATGGTAATGAACAAGCTGACAAATTAGCAGGGTCGACTGTTGATCTGGACCTTAGCATAGTCCGTACGGATCTCAGGTGTTTTGTCTCTCTCATAAAATCTAAAATTCATCTCCTGTGGCAAAGGCAGTGGACCAGACTAGACATCAATAATAAATTCAAAGCAGTTATTGAACCCTGGGCTACGTCGTCCTGGCGTAGCCGGAGGGATGAAGTGGTGTTGGCCCGTCTTAGGGTCAACTCAACATGGGTAACTCACCTTGAACCCTACATAAATAGAACATTTCCCCCTGAGTGTACGACTTGCAATACAGTAATGTCAATAGCACACCTGCTAATTTTCTGTAACAAATACACCACTGAAAGAACAAAAATTAAGAGATATTTCCATCTTAAAAATAAACCTTTTACTATTGAAAATGTTCTTTCAGATGATAAGAATATTATAGACAAACTGCTAAGTTTTCTGAGGGAGACAAAACTTTATGACCTTATATAAATTGATAGAATAAAATGGATTAGACTGGCTTAATGACCTTTGACTATATGTCGCTGGTTGATAGCCATAAATCCAACAAGTCAAGTCTGAAAATCCATTATGCGTCCAGACTCTGTTCAGTCAAGACCTCGTCCTCGTTCTCTGCATAGCGCCAACAGTTTACACGTATTGTCCGTTCGAGCTACCTTGGTTTCCGAGGCCTCTTGCCAGCAATACTCTGTTGTCTCTTTGCTTTTGTAAAGTAAAATAGTAACGTAATTTGCAGCGTTTTGCTGCACTGCTATTGTGCACCTTCTGTGTTTTGTCTTTGCTTGAGGACATCATGTAGTGCATGCTAGCTAGTAGATAGTTGTTCCCTACACCAGACCCGCAGCACTCGCTGCCTCAGGGGTAATCCCTGTGGTAGTGGGGCCCAGTAGTCTGGTGTGTCATTTGGGCACCTCTTTTTCTCGAACTACTCTTTTTCTTCCATATTTTCCGCGACCTCTTGGGCCTACGGTTGTCTCATATTTCTGAGCAACTGTATTCGCTTGGGAGGTGGGTTCTGACTACACCACCCCTCGCATTAGGCAGGTTCGGTGGTGGGAAAGTTCCTTCCGCACTAGCTCCGATCCCCTAGCTGGTACTGGAGTACGCCGCCAGGCTACCACTAGGGAGGGTTGAGTAAGGTTACTTTTATTTTTCCCTAAATTATTGTCCTTATTTTAGGGGGTTGATACAATAGTTAAGGGAGTTAGGAGAGGGTGTGTGGAGAGGGCTCGGACCTAGTCCGATGTCCCGAATGGCTGATCCCTCGACTAGCCTTCCTCCTCCTCAAGGAGGGAGGCTGACGACCAATGACCATCCTAAGACCACGGCAGACAATATTGGAACCCCTACGGCTGACAGACCAAGGCGACCTGATATAGATATTCCTTCCCTGAATGCTCGATATGTGAATGTACGTTGTGTTGATGCTTCTCAATCTCTGAAGACTGTTAACCCATTTATCATCAAAAAGGTCCTTGATGGTCAGGTGGGTGGCAGTCTGGAATTTGCTAAGAAATTGCGAGATGGTAGTCTCCTGGTTAAAGTGCTCAACTCTTCCCAGGTTAAGGATTTACTTAAACTGACGCAGATTCATTCTTTCAAGGTGAAAACCACCATTCCAGTTGGGCCAAATACTTGTAAGGGCGTCATATTCCATAGGGATTTGGCTGACCTGGATGATGCAGACATTCTTGACGGAATGAAGGACCAGGGCGTTGTGGAAGTACAAAGTATGACCAGGATGAGAGAGAACAAGAGAGAGAAATTTGGCCTAGTTTTCATGACTTTTGCTGCTGCTCAGATACCGGATACTGTTAAGATTGGATACGAAATTGTTCATGTTAGACCTTACATTCAGAAACCCATGCGTTGTTTCAGGTGCCAAAAATTCGGACATACAGCATTGAGGTGTTTCACTAGAGATTCAGGTGAATTCATTTGTGGTAAATGTGCCGGAAGTCACGAGACGAATCAATGTTCAGAGACAGTGTTCAAGTGTGCCAATTGTGGCGGCCCCCACCAGGCAGGTGCAGGTATCTGCAGAAGTCTGATTGTGGAGACCGAAACAATGGCATACATGAAGGCTCATGATGTCAGTTATGGTGAGGCAAAGAGGAAGGTGGAGGGGGTTACCCAGGTTCCCACCGTATCCTACGCCGGAGCTGTAGCTGGCTCATCTAATGCTCCTGCAGTAAATGACCTCTTGGAACTTCTGAAGGCTAAAGAGAAAGAAAATCAAGCATTAAATGATAAAGTAAATAGTTTGGAAAGTACAGTAATTGAACTGAAAGAATTAGTTGCACAACTTGTTGAATCAAACCAACAACAGAAAATGAAACCCCACAAGGCAAAGGAAACCGAAAAAAATAAACAATCTCAATCTCATGTTCTCGCTCAGGTGACTCCTACGAAGCATGTATCTGGGACTCAGACAGCTCGTCGTGCGTCGAGCTGCTCGAGGTCTGGATCTGTGACTCGTGGAGAGGCACAGGCAATGGAGACTATCATCTCCAAACCATCCCGTGGGAGGTCCCCGGGAAGTGCTGAGGAAGAGGAGGGTACTCCTTCCCAGCACAAAAAGGTTCGCCAGGACGAACACGGCCCTCCAAAACACCGTAAACCACGATAATCTTCGTGCTGACCATAGTACAATGGAACTGTCGAAGTCTTAGAAGTAGATTAAATGAACTTAAACTTTTGGCCTGTACTTACGCTGCCGATATTATTGCCCTTCAGGAAACTCATCTGGATAACCGGGTTGAAGACGAGGTTATCCAGCTTCGGAACTACGAGTTAATTAGGAAGGATCGAAACGGGAGGGGGGGAGGGGGGGTAGCTCTCTACATCCGCCGTTCCCTCCCTTTCACTGAGGTGCCATCTAATTTCCCTCTGGAGTCTGTCGCCTGCAGAGTGAAATTCGGTGGTACCTACCTGACTGTCTGTTCTGTCTACTGTCCTCCTGATACAGTAACTTATGATGATGTTTTTGATCTGCAGGACAGTCTGCCCTGTAGAAAATTAATTGTAGGTGATTTTAATGCACATCATACGTTATGGGGTTCCCTGCGGGATGACAGGAAGGGGGAACAGATGGCCAGGCTTATCAGTAATTCTGGTTTGGTTCTTCTGAACGACGGTAGTCCGACGAGAGTTGATGATAATACCGGTAATTTTAGCGTCCTTGACCTATCTCTGGTCTCCCCATCAATTGCCACTTCTTGCCAGTGGCTACCTATTGATGACTCATTGGGAAGTGACCATTTTCCTATTTTGATTAAATATAACAGCGGCACTGTTAAAGAGCCTTCAGCACCTAAATTTAACGTAAAAAAAGCAGACTGGGTGTCCTTCACAAAGAGTCTCAATATTGAAATTGTTGGGGAAACCATTGATGATAAAGTAAATAACATTAAAGATAGTATTCTCAAAGCCGCAACGGCAACAATTCCTAAGACTTCGATAGATAGCGCAAAGCATAGAGTTCCTTGGTGGACGCCAGATTGCCGCATAGCACTGTGTGAGAGAAATAGGGCCTACAGGCTTTTCAAAACTCATATCAGTGATGAGAATTTTCGCAAGTATAAACTTGCGAGAGCTAGGGCTCGTAGAACCATCAAACAAGCCAAACGAGACTCCTGGCGAAGCTTTGTCTCTACTATAAATTCTGAAACATCTATCTCTAAAGTCTGGTCCACTGTTAAAAAGTTAAATAAAAAGAAAATATCAATTAAAATAACTAACATCAATCATAATAACGTCAATTTTGACGAGCCTAGAGACATTGCTAACGCCCTCGCCAGGCAGTTCTCTTTTGCTAGCAGCTCTGACAATTACCATCCAGCTTTCTTGCCTCTCAAGGAAGCATCAGAGCTGCAGCATATTAACTTTGCCACAGGAGATGAATTGGATTACAACTGTGATCTTACAATGCAAGAGCTTGTTCAAGCCCTAGGAGCCTGTAGTGGGACATCCCCAGGACCCGATGAGATTCGGTATGAGATGATAAAGCATCTTGATCATGATTCCATGATCAAGATGCTGCAAGTGTTTAATGAGATTTGGAGGGGTCATGCCTTTCCAAATTCATGGCACTTTGCACATATCATTCCCATACCGAAAGGAGGGGGGGACCCCAGATCGACTTCATCGTATCGCCCTATTGCTCTCACAAGTTGTTTATGCAAGGTCATGGAACGAATTGTTAATCGTAGGCTATTGCATTTTTTAAATTCCAGGAACTTGCTGGTTGACGAGCAGTGTGGCTTCCGCAAAGGTCGCCAGACGCTCGATCAATTAGTAAGCCTGGAATCTCACATTCAAGAGGCATTTGCCAAAAAACAGTTTTTAGTTGCAGTATTTTTAGATATAGAAAAAGCCTACGACATGACCTGGCGACATGGCCTCCTCAGGAAACTACATGCGATGGGATTACGCGGTAATCTGCCCTTTTTTGTTAAGAATTTCATGTCTGACAGAACTTTCTCTGTCAAGCTTTTTTCGGATACAGTCACTTTCTCGGACACTTTTGTCCAGGCAAACGGGGTCCCCCAGGGAAGTGTTCTGTCTCCGACCTTATTTTTATGTATGATTAATGACATTCTACCAGCTCCTCCTCGAAATCTTAAATACTCACTGTATGCTGATGACTGTGCAATATGGCACTCCAGCCATAGTGCACAGTTTTCGGCAACTCGAATTCAATCGGCACTGGATTCGATCCATAATTGGGGCCTCCAGTGGGGTTTTAAGTTTTCAATTAGAAAAAGTGTAGGGGTTATTTTCACTCATAGGAAAAAACCAGTCGTCCGGTTGACCATGGGTGGAAACCCCCTACCTATTCAAAATTCAACTAGATTTCTTGGACTGATTTTTGACAGTCGACTGACATGGACTTGCCATGTCAGTCAGTTAAAAACTAAATGTTTAAAAGCACTCAATTTACTTAAATGCATTTCTGGTACGAAATGGGGAGCAGATAGGAAGTCTTTGTTAATGCTATATAAATCCCTGATCAGATCTAGAGTAGATTATGGGTCCATAGTGTATGGTTCGGCATCTGAGTCTGTGTTGAAAGGTGTGGATGTTGTGCAGAATGCTTGTTTGCGTGTGTGTCTTGGAGCCCTACGTTGCACTCGAATCGAGCGTCTAGAGGTGGAGTCACAAGTGCCTCCCCTCCGTCTAAGACGAGACCAACTAATGTTAACATACTTTGCTAAGAAAGCCAGGGTGCCGAGTCATCCTCCCGGTAATGCCTTGCTGCGGCAACCGCACCCGGGGGGCCATGGCGTTAGGCCCCTGGCAGAGGGACCGAGTTATCCGTCCGGGAACCCCTGCGCCCTAGGGGGCACTGGCGTTAGGCCAAGGGACACCAGGCCCGCTGTTTGTATTCCCGGGGAGCCGAGTCATCCTCCCGGTGGTGCCTTTTTGCGCCCGCAGCCGGGGGGCCATGGCGATAGGCCCCTGGAAGGGCCAAGTTATCCGCCTAGGGGACGCACGGCCCCGGAGGGCACTGGCGTTAGGTCCCTCAGAGCAAGACTCCACGACCTCGTAGAGTGTGTCGGTATAGACTTATCAACAATCGATTCCCTGGTTATAGTAAATATTGCACCTTGGGTAATACCCCCTTTTATTTGTGTGGAATCCTGGTTACCGGGGGTTAAATCCCAGGTGCCGGAGGTGGAGGTACACCAGAGGTTTCGTGAGATAATTGTCAAACATCTTTCTTATTTCCATCTTTATACCGACGGGTCCAAGACGGATGAATGTGTGGGTGCGGGTGTATGGTCGCATGAATGTCAGTTAAGATTCAGACTGCCGAATCATACATCTATTTTTCTTGCTGAATTATTTGCTATAGATAAAGCTTTGGATTTTGCCCTATCGACGACCCACGATAGGATAGTCATATTTACTGATTCATTAAGTTCACTTAAAGCTATTAAATCTTTGAATACAACTAACAATGAAATACAGGGTAATATCATTAGTAAGCTATTTAGTGCCAATAAATTGATCAAGTTAATATGGGTACCATCACATTATGGTATCTATGGTAATGAACAAGCTGACAAATTAGCAGGGTCGACTGTTGATCTGGACCTTAGCATAGTCCGTACGGATCTCAGGTGTTTTGTCTCTCTCATAAAATCTAAAATTCATCTCCTGTGGCAAAGGCAGTGGACCAGACTAGACATCAATAATAAATTCAAAGCAGTTATTGAACCCTGGGCTACGTCGTCCTGGCGTAGCCGGAGGGATGAAGTGGTGTTGGCCCGTCTTAGGGTCAACTCAACATGGGTAACTCACCTTGAACCCTACATAAATAGAACATTTCCCCCTGAGTGTACGACTTGCAATACAGTAATGTCAATAGCACACCTGCTAATTTTCTGTAACAAATACACCACTGAAAGAACAAAAATTAAGAGATATTTCCATCTTAAAAATAAACCTTTTACTATTGAAAATGTTCTTTCAGATGATAAGAATATTATAGACAAACTGCTAAGTTTTCTGAGGGAGACAAAACTTTATGACCTTATATAAATTGATAGAATAAAATGGATTAGACTGGCTTAATGACCTTTGACTATATGTCGCTGGTTGATAGCCATAAATCCAACAAGTCAAGTCTGAAAATCCATTATGCGTCCAGACTCTGTTCAGTCAAGACCTCGTCCTCGTTCTCTGCATAGCGCCAACAGTTTACACGTATTGTCCGTTCGAGCTACCTTGGTTTCCGAGGCCTCTTGCCAGCAATACTCTGTTGTCTCTTTGCTTTTGTAAAGTAAAATAGTAACGTAATTTGCAGCGTTTTGCTGCACTGCTATTGTGCACCTTCTGTGTTTTGTCTTTGCTTGAGGACATCATGTAGTGCATGCTAGCTAGTAGATAGTTGTTCCCTACACCAGACCCGCAGCACTCGCTGCCTCAGGGGTAATCCCTGTGGTAGTGGGGCCCAGTAGTCTGGTGTGTCATTTGGGCACCTCTTTTTCTCGAACTACTCTTTTTCTTCCATATTTTCCGCGACCTCTTGGGCCTACGGTTGTCTCATATTTCTGAGCAACTGTATTCGCTTGGGAGGTGGGTTCTGACTACACCACCCCTCGCATTAGGCAGGTTCGGTGGTGGGAAAGTTCCTTCCGCACTAGCTCCGATCCCCTAGCTGGTACTGGAGTACGCCGCCAGGCTACCACTAGGGAGGGTTGAGTAAGGTTACTTTTATTTTTCCCTAAATTATTGTCCTTATTTTAGGGGGTTGATACAATAGTTAAGGGAGTTAGGAGAGGGTGTGTGGAGAGGGCTCGGACCTAGTCCGATGTCCCGAATGGCTGATCCCTCGACTAGCCTTCCTCCTCCTCAAGGAGGGAGGCTGACGACCAATGACCATCCTAAGACCACGGCAGACAATATTGGAACCCCTACGGCTGACAGACCAAGGCGACCTGATATAGATATTCCTTCCCTGAATGCTCGATATGTGAATGTACGTTGTGTTGATGCTTCTCAATCTCTGAAGACTGTTAACCCATTTATCATCAAAAAGGTCCTTGATGGTCAGGTGGGTGGCAGTCTGGAATTTGCTAAGAAATTGCGAGATGGTAGTCTCCTGGTTAAAGTGCTCAACTCTTCCCAGGTTAAGGATTTACTTAAACTGACGCAGATTCATTCTTTCAAGGTGAAAACCACCATTCCAGTTGGGCCAAATACTTGTAAGGGCGTCATATTCCATAGGGATTTGGCTGACCTGGATGATGCAGACATTCTTGACGGAATGAAGGACCAGGGCGTTGTGGAAGTACAAAGTATGACCAGGATGAGAGAGAACAAGAGAGAGAAATTTGGCCTAGTTTTCATGACTTTTGCTGCTGCTCAGATACCGGATACTGTTAAGATTGGATACGAAATTGTTCATGTTAGACCTTACATTCAGAAACCCATGCGTTGTTTCAGGTGCCAAAAATTCGGACATACAGCATTGAGGTGTTTCACTAGAGATTCAGGTGAATTCATTTGTGGTAAATGTGCCGGAAGTCACGAGACGAATCAATGTTCAGAGACAGTGTTCAAGTGTGCCAATTGTGGCGGCCCCCACCAGGCAGGTGCAGGTATCTGCAGAAGTCTGATTGTGGAGACCGAAACAATGGCATACATGAAGGCTCATGATGTCAGTTATGGTGAGGCAAAGAGGAAGGTGGAGGGGGTTACCCAGGTTCCCACCGTATCCTACGCCGGAGCTGTAGCTGGCTCATCTAATGCTCCTGCAGTAAATGACCTCTTGGAACTTCTTAAGGCTAAAGAGAAAGAAAACAAAGCATTAACTGATAAAGTAAATAGTTTGGAAACTACAGTAGTTGAACTAAAAGAATTAGTTGCACAACTTGTTGAATCAACCAAACAACAGAAAATGAAACCCCACAAGGCAAACGAAACCGAAAAAAATAAACAATCTCAATCTCATGTTCTCGCTCAGGTGACTCCTACGAAGCATGTATCTGGGACTCAGACAGCTCGTCGTGCGTCGAGCTGCTCGAGGTCTGGATCTGTGACTCGTGGAGAGGCACAGGCGATGGAGACTATCATCTCCAAACCATCCCGTGGGAGGTCCCCGGGAAGTGCTGAGGAAGAGGAGGGTACTCCTTCCCAGCACAAAAAGGTTCGCCAGGACGAACACGGCCCTCCAAAACACCGTAAACCACGATAATCTTCGCGCTGACCATAGTACAATGGAACTGTCGAAGTCTTAGAAGTAGATTAAATGAACTTAAACTTTTGGCCTGTACTTACGCTGCCGATATTATTGCCCTTCAGGAAACTCATCTGGATAACCGGGTTGAAGACGAGGTTATCCAGCTTCGGAACTACGAGTTAATTAGGAAGGATCGAAACGGGAGGGGGGGAGGTGGGGTAGCTCTCTACATCCGCCGTTCCCTCCCTTTCACTGAGGTGCCATCTAATTTCCCTCTGGAGTCTGTCGCCTGCAGAGTGAAATTCGGTGGTACCTACCTGACTGTCTGTTCTGTCTACTGTCCTCCTGATACAGTAACTTATGATGATGTTTTTGATCTGCAGGACAGTCTGCCCTGTAGAAAATTAATTGTAGGTGATTTTAATGCACATCATACGTTATGGGGTTCCCTGCGGGATGACAGGAAGGGGGAACAGATGGCCAGGCTTATCAGTAATTCTGGTTTGGTTCTTCTGAACGACGGTAGTCCGACGAGAGTTGATGATAATACCGGTAATTTTAGCGTCCTTGACCTATCTCTGGTCTCCCCATCAATTGCCACTTCTTGCCAGTGGCTACCTATTGATGACTCATTGGGAAGTGACCATTTTCCTATTTTGATTAAATATAACAGCGACACTGTTAAAGAGCCTTCAGCACCTAAATTTAACGTAAAAAAAGCAGACTGGGTGTCCTTCACAAAGAGTCTCAATATTGAAATTGTTGGGGAAACCATTGATGATAAAGTAAATAACATTAAAGATAGTATTCTCAAAGCCGCAACGGCAACAATTCCTAAGACTTCGATAGATAGCGCAAAGCATAGAGTTCCTTGGTGGACGCCAGATTGCCGCATAGCACTGTGTGAGAGAAATAGGGCTTACAGGCTTTTCAAAACTCATATCAGTGATGAGAATTTTCGCAAGTATAAACTTGCGAGAGCTAGGGCTCGTCGAACCATCAAACAAGCCAAACGAGACTCCTGGCGAAGCTTTGTCTCTACTATAAATTCTGAAACATCTATCTCTAAAGTCTGGTCCACTGTTAAAAAGTTAAATAAAAAGAAAATTTCAATTAAAATCACCAACATCAATCATAATAACGTCAATTTTGACGAGCCTAGAGACATTGCTAACGCCCTCGCCAGGCAGTTCTCTTTTGCTAGCAGCTCTGACAATTACCATCCAGCTTTCTTGCCTCTCAAGGAAGCATCAGAGCTGCAGCATATTAACTTTGCCACAGGAGATGAATTGGATTACAACTGTGATCTTACAATGCAAGAGCTTGTTCAAGCCCTAGGAGCCTGTAATGGGACATCCCCAGGACCCGATGAGATTCGGTATGAGATGATAAAGCATCTTGATCATGATTCCATGATCAAGATGCTGCAGGTGTTTAATGAAATTTGGAGGGGTCATGCCTTTCCAAATTCATGGCACTTTGCACATATCATTCCCATACCGAAAGGAGGGGGGGACCCCAAGACGACTTCATCGTATCGCCCTATTGCTCTCACAAGTTGTTTATGCAAGGTCATGGAACGAATTGTTAATCGTAGGCTATTGCATTTTTTAAATTCCAGGAACTTGCTGGTTGACGAGCAGTGTGGCTTCCGCAAAGGTCGCCAGACGCTCGATCAATTAGTAAGCCTGGAATCTCACATTCAAGAGGCATTTGCCAAAAAACAGTTTTTAGTTGCAGTATTTTTAGACATAGAAAAAGCCTACGACATGACCTGGCGACATGGCCTCCTCAGGAAACTACATGCGATGGGATTACGCGGTAATCTGCCCTTTTTTGTTAAGAATTTCATGTCTGACAGAACTTTCTCTGTCAAGCTTTTTTCGGATACAGTCACTTTCTCGGACACTTTTGTCCAGGCAAACGGGGTCCCCCAGGGAAGTGTTCTGTCTCCGACCTTATTTCTATGTATGATTAATGACATTCTACCAGCTCCTCCTCGAAATCTTAAATACTCACTGTATGCTGATGACTGTGCAATATGGCACTCCAGCCATAGTGCACAGTTTTCGGCAACTCGAATTCAATCGGCACTGGATTCGATCCATAATTGGGGCCTCCAGTGGGGTTTTAAGTTTTCAATTAGAAAAAGTGTAGGGGTTATTTTCACTCATAGGAAAAAACCAGTCGTCCGGTTGACCATGGGTGGAAACCCCCTACCTATTCAAAATTCAACTCGATTTCTTGGACTGATTTTTGACAGTCGACTGACATGGACTTGCCATGTCAGTCAGTTAAAAACTAAATGTTTAAAAGCACTCAATTTACTTAAATGCATTTCTGGTAAAGAATGGGGAGCAGATAGGAAGTCTTTGTTAATGCTATATAAATCCCTGATCAGATCTAGAGTAGATTATGGGTCCATAGTGTATGGTTCGGCATCTGAGTCTGTGTTGAAAGGTTTGGATGTTGTGCAGAATGCTTGTTTGCGTGTGTGTCTTGGAGCCCTACGTTGCACTCGAATCGAGCGTCTAGAGGTGGAGTCACAAGTGCCTCCCCTCCGTCTAAGACGAGACCAACTAATGTTAACATATTTCGCTAAGAAAGCCAGGGTGCCGAGTCATCCTCCCGGTAATGCCTTGCTGCGGCAACCGCACCCGGGGGGCCATGGCGTTAGGCCCCTGGTAGAGGGACCGAGTCATCCGTCCGGGAACCCCTGCGCCCTAGGGGGCACTGGCGTTAGGCCAAGGGACACCAGGCCCGCTGTTTGTAATCCCGGGGAGCCGAGTCATCCTCCCGGTGGTGCCTTTTTGCGCCCGCAGCCGGGGGGCCATGGCGATAGGCCCCTGGAAGGGCCAAGTTATCCGCCTAGGGGACGCACGGCCCCGGAGGGCACTGGCGTTAGGTCCCTCAGAGCAAGACTCCACGACCTCGTAGAGTGTGTCGGTATAGACTTATCAACAATCGATTCCCTGGTTATAGTAAATATTGCACCTTGGGTAATACCCCCTTTTATTTGTGTGGAATCCTGGTTACCGGGGGTTAAATCCCAGGTGCCGGAGGTGGAGGTACACCAGAGGTTTCGTGAGATAATCGTCAAACATCTTTCTTATTTCCAACTGTATACCGACGGGTCCAAGACGGATGAATGTGTGGGTGCGGGTGTATGGTCGCATGAATGTCAGTTAAGATTCAGACTGCCGAATCATACATCTATTTTTCTTGCTGAATTATTTGCTATAGATAAAGCTTTGGATTTTGCCCTATCGACGACCCACGATAGGATAGTCATATTTACTGATTCATTAAGTTCACTTAAAGCTATTAAATCTTTGAATACAACTAACAATGAAATACAGGGTAATATCATTAGTAAGCTATTTAGTGCCAATAAATTGATCAAGTTAATATGGGTACCATCACATTATGGTATCTATGGTAATGAACAAGCTGATAAATTAGCAGGGTCGACTGTTGATCTGGACCTTAGCATAGTCCGTACGGATCTCAGGTGTTTTGTCTCTCTCATAAAATCTAAAATTCATCTCCTGTGGCAAAGGCAGTGGACCGGACTAAACATCAGAAATAAAGTCAAGTTTTTGATTGAACCCTGGGCTACGTCATCCTGGCGTAGTCGGAGGGATGAAGTGGTGGTGGCTCGGTTGAGGGTCAACGCCACCAGGCTCACTCACTTAGAGCCATATATCAACAAAGATTTTCCACCAATGTGCACACAATGTGACACAGTAATGTCAATCAATCATTTACTTATTTATTGTAATAAATATTCAAATCAAAGAATTAAAATTAAAAGATTTTTTCAATTTAAAAAACTTGCTCTTACCATCGAAAATATTCTATCTGATGATAAGAATATTATAGACAAACTGCTCTGTTTTCTGAGGGAGACAAGACTTTATGACCTTATATAAATTGATAGAATAAAATGGATTATACTGGCTTAATGACCTTTGACTATATGTCGCTGGTTGATAGCCATAAATCCAACAAACCAAACCAACCATCTGAAAATCAGACATCAACGTGGAAGGACCACAGCACTACCTCCAGCCCTGGCTTGTGATTCTAGTGGTATGTAAACAGACCTTTTTGAGGGGTTCTTAGGCATAGGGCAGTGAACCACCTTTGACATAGGAGTCAGTAGGCTGTTTTGGACGGGAGTCGGGTCTAGGAATATTATTATTATTATGATTACTCTTGTGTATTGTGTATTATGTTATGTGTTAAGTGCTAGTGCTTAGATGAGTGGCTTTCTGATGTTTCATTATTATTAAGGTTTAGGTTAAGGGATATTTTCTGTGTATTAGTATTAAGGTTTAGGTTAAGGTATTTATTATGTATTGTGTGTTAATTGAATTATTTGTGTTAAAATATATTATGTCCATTATTTAGTCTGATCTTTTAATTCGAACTCTGATAAAGGAACTGTCCACTCTCTGTGAATAGTCACTCATTGGTTTTTATGATTTTTTGTTTTCTGTTATGGTATATGGAACGAGGCTTGAGAAATACGTAACAATACCCTCACAGACACTAATCGCTTTACCGTGTAGCTTTGGTTTAACGAGCCATATCCAGTTCTCTTCAGGGATTTCGTAATGTGACGCCGTAGCTTCGAATTCCCTAAAGAAGGCTTCGGGATTAGTTTCTGTGAAAGATGGCAATAGTTTAACATATTTAGTCATGTCTAACATGTCTATCCTTCTCTCTCTCTTCTCTATCATGATCTAGTTTTAGCTGAAGGGCGTTCAGTTTGATTTTCTCTATTTCTATAAGATTTCTAGGATCAATATGAGACAGAGAGGAAGCTTCAGATGAAATCTCGTCACCTTGTTCACCACTAGTCTCTCCTAAATGTTTCAACACCATTGATTTCAACAGAGATTTTGTAGTGTCATGAGTATAGGCGATACCAAAAGTTGTCGCTATGTACTTTAAGTTATCCTTAGTCACTACTGCAGACCTAAGTTCCTCTACAGAAGGATTACCGACAAATTCCACAGGATTAAAGTCACTCATTTTGAGAAAAGTTCCAGATCTCCTAGATGAAACAAGCAGTTTAGTGATACTTTAGATGAGAGCCACACCCTAGCAACAAGCATAAGGTGTATGAAATGATTAATGATAGATGCACAAGTTAACAGATATACAGATTTCCGAGATTGGTCTACTCAGTTTATCTCCCGAGCTTTAACTAAAATAAACCAACAGATGCAATTGATACTTTGCACAGCAATGAGCCAATAAATGTGTGACGGAATGAATAGCCCACACTATCCAAAACCCGACACTTCAGTGCTCTTCGAATTCAAATATACATGAGCTTCACGAGCTTAGGATTGGTCAAATTGCTGCCAAGTATGGAGAAAATTGATGCGTGAACGTCATTGGTTCACTAACAGATGAGTCTCGGTACAGTTATGTGGGAGGTAGTGTTATCCACCAGTAATTAACCCTAGTAACATCCAACACTGCAACACCTTAATTACACCTACTATGGCCAAATCGCAAGTATAACAAAGTATCTGCAGGTTTCATCTGTAATAGTACATTTGGAACGCACACAAAATATGTAGAGAGACTGGCTGGATCACAGGGATCATATAAAAATTATTAATTTCCATAAAAATATCCCGGACAGGCCCCCATGTAACGTACGTCAGTGGTTGTCTAAGGGGGATTACTAACGTTACGTTAACTAAGATGTTTGATAAGAAAAAAGAAGTAGTAATTTTAACAATTATATTATTACAATGATCAAACATGAATAGAATATTGACAATACACAGTTATTACCCAAGAAAACAATAATTATCCAAGAACAGTTATTACCCAAGAACAGTTATTACCCAAGAACAGTTACTACCCAAGAACAGTTACTACCCAAGAACAAAGTGATTACCAAAGAACAAAGTGATTACCAAAGAACAAAGTGATTACCCAAGAACAAAGTTATTTACATTATTTACAAGAACAAGTTACATAAAATCAGAAATGGTAATTAGTGATTGGTGATTGGTGATCCAGCCGTCTTTTCAAACATTTATATATATACGTTACCACACCATACAAAAAGTGAAATGTTGTCCGAACTCAGTTAACCCAGGAGAGAGGATACACCACAACCGCTTTCAGGATGAGACTGACTGTGTGGCCTCCCTCCCGAGCTTACAATACTTCGTTTGAAGCCCGGTGTGCTTCAGAGACTCTTAACTGGATCGAATATGATGTAGAGACAGCTTCGAGAGGAGTACAGGGTCGGAGACTCGTGACTGGATCGAACCCGATGTGGAAATAGCTTCGAGAGGAGTACGGGGTCGTTACAATACATATAGCTTTATTTTAAGTTTTGTCAAGAGGTTTAAGTAAGCAAGGTCGAAGGGAGGAGAGACAAATGAAGTCCATGATAATCAAAAAGAGATCTTACATCCATTATATAAAATGACCGATCAATGGGAATACTGACGCCTCTTGGGCCTGATGTAATGGAGCAGAGGTGGTGAAGTCTAGCTCTGAACCTATCATGTAGCTGAGATATGTATGAGGAGGGGTTACTGAGTGAGGAGATATATATCCTGAGGTAAATGTAATCCTAGACAACATCGAGGTTGTTGCCAAGCAGGGTTAAGGTCTTACATGCAAGTTTGGTTGAGGAAGAGCGAGCTAGAAGCTTAGTCTTGTTAGTATTAATGATGAGTTGGCAGGATGTGGCGGCACCAGCAAAGTTATGGAGACGCTGGAGTGTGATAGGATTGTGAGCTCTGACGTAAATATCATCAGCATAGATGACTATGAGAGACGAAAGTGAGAAGGGACTCAGAAGGCAAAAAGGTCTGTGCATGAGAATGTTAAAGAGAAATGGGCTAAGTACTCCGCCTTGTGGAGTACCGAGGTTAAATGGTAGATAGTCACTGACAGACTCACAAAATAAAACACGAGTGTCTACCAGATAGGTAGCTCTCAATCCACTGAAACAATAGTTCTCGAGACTCCTAATGATGTAAGTTCAACTAGTATTTATTCTCGATTGGCCACATCAAAGGTTGCTTTAAAACCAATGTAAACTGTAGGCCTACATGAAGATGACTTCAAGTGAGAGAAAAGTTCACAAAACAGTGGTGTGAGCTACGACCTGGAAGGAACCCAAAGAGATTAGGAGATAGCTGATATTTTGTGAGGTGACGAAGAGGAGTAAGTTATATCCTCTCCATCACTTTACACACAGAGGAAGTGAGAGATAGAAGACTGAAGTCAGTAGAGTTGGGTTTAGGGATGGGGATAATGGTACTACGTGTCCAGGCTGTTGACAAAGGGGTTACCAGGAACCTGAACAATAATAAGACGTCCTGTCCTGGGTCTCCTTCTCTTCCTTTCATACTTTAATGACCTCCCACTCTCACTATTCTCTACCACTAGACCTTTGCAGACGATAGCTTAGTTTACAAACCAATTAAATATAGGAATGACTGCCTTCGACTACATGACAACCTAACTGCACTTAAGGGGAGAGTATACTTTTGACTGATTGGAGTGCCTTGATTCCTCCAAAGTATGCCAGGAAACAGACCCAGATGAAGAAAAATAATGGTATACCGTTGCCTGGAATAGTTGGGAGGAATCATAATCTCCAAAAATGTCAAAACTATACCCTCCCCTTAAAGACTGGGAAGTCAAGTGGCAGATGACATTTAGACCAGACAAATGCCATCACATCCATTTTACCTGAGCCCATAATCCCATTCCACATACATACCAGCTACACAACACCAACCTCAACACGGTCCCTTCCCACAAATAATTGGGTATCCACATCTTATCGGACATGAGGTGGAACACACACATCATGGCCAAGGCTTGTAGGGTCCTGGGGTTGTTGCACAGGAACCTCAGCAGGTGTAACACAGACATCAAAATTATTGCATACAACACTTTCGTTCGACCACACCTAGAGTATTGTGACACCGTCTGGGACCCACACACTTACAATAATATCAATAAATTAGAGTCCATACAAAACAAAACTGCAAGATGGGCCAGACGTGATTACAGACACACTACATCAGTCACTTTGCTTAAACAAGACACAAAACTAGACCCATTGGCAACAAGAAGACAGATACACAGACAACAGATGATATACAAAATCACAAACAAGTTAGTTGACATAGACAAAGACACATATCTACACCCTACAAGTATACGATCCACTAGAGGCAGCCACAACCTAAAATACCATACATACCAGACAAGCACTGATATATTTAGGCACTCATTCTTTCCCCGCAGCATCCAAGAGTGGAATCATCTCCCATCTCATATAGTTAATAGCCCCACTCTTGACACTTTTAGAAATAGGATCACCAATCATTACCTCCCCAATCCTAATCCTCAACCCACAGTCCCTGACCCAATCCACCCTCATCCTAACCCCCTTCCTAATCCTACCCTTGATCCCTAAATCCCCCGCACAACCCCCGCATATTATGCTGCCCACGAGCAGCCCTCTGCGGGACCCAAAAACTTAAACTTAAACTTAAACTTCAAAAGTTTGGTGAACCTGTTGGAATCTTAGATGGGCTATGTCAGTAGTTGTCAAATGAGCTCTTCTTGTTATCATTAAACGATACATAATAAATATAAAGCTGTTACATATATGTAAATGATACTTAAATATTGTAAAGTCGGAATATAAACTTTTCATTTGATGCATTGGTATATTTATATTAATGAGAGTAGTATTGTACACAGCCTCTCCATTGACTTACCAGGTACCACTACCGACCGTCCAGTGCGTCCACTAAATGTAAACAAACTTTAAAGGAGTTACGTGTGAATACATTCTTACTTACTTGTTGTTACTTGTTGTTGTATATTCTATGCCCCGCTCCACCAGCAGTTGGTGCTCCGCAGGGCTTTCTTCAGTATTATTAAACACTATAATCACTGGTAATACTCATATCATCCGTGTCGTAACACTCGGCGAACAAATGTGTTTCCAATCTTTTCTTAAAAATCGTGCAATTTTCACTTCTCCGGACATTTAATGGCAATCCATTAAAGAGTCTGGTGCACATCTTTCAAACACTCTGAAACCCATTGTCAGATTGTTCCTCGGTTCTTTTAATCTGTATTGTTCATCACTATGTCTGAGTTCCATGGTGGTATTTACATGAAAACCTCTTAAAAGATTCGTCAAGTAGCTACTCTGGTTTTCCAAATGTCAATGCTCGGAATGTTAGAAGACATATCTTGTATACAATCCTCGCCTTTATTGGTAACCAATGTAAGTCAATGAGTGCTGGAGTTATCCTCTCACGAGCTGGAAGACCTTTAATTAATCTTGCTGCTCTGTTCATTACGTGTTGCAATTTTCTTAACCGATAGTCCGGTAAACCATAATAAAGAGAATTGCAGGAATCCAGTCTGCTTATGACATAGTTATGAAGAAGCATCTTCACGGTATCCTCATCTAAATATTTTCTGATAAAAGCAATGTTCCTCATATGGTAACCAGAAACTTTCACTACTTGATTAATTTGAGCTTCGAATGAAAGATTTTCATCAAGCAGCACTCCTAAATCTTTCACTTTGTTCTTTACATCCAGTGTACTGCCATGCACTCGTAAACTTGAGATATCCAATCTTTTAAGATTGGTCTTTTTTCCAACGACCAAACACTCAGTCTTACTTGGATTTAGCTTGAGTTGTTTCGAATCCATCCAATCCTTAATATCGGACATAATAACACTCAAATTCACCTCTGCATCCACCACATTATTCATAGATAAATAAAATTGTGTATCATCAGCAAATAATTTGAAGCTGGCACCATGTTTCTCTAATATATGTGATAGTTTGATAGTGTAGATGCAGAAGAGAATAGGACCCAATACACTCCCCTGAGGGACTCCTCTTCGTAGGGGTTTATTTCTTGAAAAAAAATTCCCAACCTGTACACAATATGTTCTATCTTTTAAATAACTCTCCAGATAGGCCAATGCATTACCCTCGACACCTATAGACTTTAAATCGTCTAGGAGTATACTATGTACTACTGTGTCAAATGCAGCACTCAAGTCAAGCCTAATAAGAACACTACACTTTCCTTCATCCATTAACACCAATAGGTCATTTACTACGGTACACAGTGCAGTCTCAGTTGAATATAGTTGCCTGTATGCAGACTGACTATCAGGTATAGCCTTCACCTCATTCAAGTAATGCCATAACTGATCTAAAATTACATTTTCAATCACTTTCGATAAAAAGGTTAGATTTGATACTGGTCTATACGAACTCAGATTCTCAAGGTTACCTTTTACTATAGGCTTAATAATAGCCAATTTCTCACTCTCCGGAAAAACATTGTTATCAAAACTTAGAGTAATAATTTGCAAGAATGTGTTTGCAAGTACTTCATCAGGATATCCTTCAGGCAACTTTGGCTTCTTTTTATTACCAGTTAAATTACTGAGTATAACATATAGTTTGTTCATATCTGACCTTGCCTCCTTGACTTTACTTGAGTAATATTGCTTCTTTCTCCGAACTATGAGTCTGTTTTCTTCTCTCTTTGCATGTTGATAATCTCTTCGAGCAATATCAGTGCGTA
This sequence comes from Petrolisthes manimaculis, assembly GCA_034508575.1. Classification (NCBI taxonomy): domain Eukaryota; kingdom Metazoa; phylum Arthropoda; class Malacostraca; order Decapoda; family Porcellanidae; genus Petrolisthes; species Petrolisthes manimaculis. The sequence goes on along the minus strand of JAWZYT010000669.1, from coordinate 42,638 downwards.
GTCTACGCCAAACTCTTTCTTTTTTCTTCTTCTCTACCTTTGCTTGTGATATCTCGGCATTAAACCATGGTGCATGATCTTTCACAATTATTTCCTTTTTAATTACAGGACACATTGCCTCATATTCCTCTTTGAAAACACGATTATACAAAAACGATACACATCGCACACACTCTCCCGCTTCCATCATATCATGTTCACAGCTATTTTGTATGTCTGTTTCCAACCTTCGTATCGTACTGTCAATAAATGTCTCGGGATTTAAGTATCTTTTAACTCTGAAACTGATCCATTTTCTTTGCGCTCTCTCAGTCATAAAAGGAATTTCAAATCGAACTAACTTATGAACTGGAGATATGGTGCATACTTCATCCACATCAACATTTTGAAGGAGATCATGCCTTGCATCACAAAAAACCAGATCCAGCATATGTCCCGTAGTAGACGTGGCTTTAGTCACTTTATTTACAAAGTCAGAACTATTCATCATCTCTATGAATTCTAAGTGTCCGCTTATGTGTTGGAAAATAAGGGAAAATAAATTAAAGGAGTTCAGAAACAAAATTAATAAAGGACAGAAGAAGGACCGTTGTAAAGGCTATCCCTCGACACCATCGCATCACATAGACTCCCACTTGGATTAATGAAAGTGGTGTCACAATGCCACTGTAAATATTTCTTTTAACTGTTGCATTTACTGTAGGATCAGTAATCTTGCTTAAAGTTTTATGGGTGATCAACAAACATTCATTATCTTGACACATCAAAAGTTTGGTGAACCTGTTGGAATCTTAGATGGGCTATGTCAGTAGTTCTCAAATGAGCTCTTCTTGTTATCATAAAACTATACATAATAAATATAAAGTTGTTATATATATGTAATTGATGGTACAATATTGTAAAGCAGAATATAAACTTTTCATTTGATGTATTAGTATATTTATATTAATGAGAGTAGTATTGTACACAGCCTCTCCATTGACTTACCAGGTACCACTACCGTCCAGTGCGTCCACTAAATGTAAACAAACTTTAAAGGAGTTACGTGTGAATACATTCAACCCCAAACCAGTGTTTTTCAAGTGAGGGAGTGGAATATAATGTGTGAAATACAATAAATGATAAGAGAGTCACAAAATGGTAGGTCTATAATGTATAAATATTTAAGGAATAATTTTACAAGTTGCCACAACTCGATTTCAAATTTTTTACTATTACCAGTGTTTATATTTCACTATTACAAACAACTTTTCTATATACCATTTCTTTTGCAAATGCTGCATAACAGTAGTTACCTCTTATAGTTAGGTCCCGGTAGTCTGCCCAAGTTAGGTCCCAGTCCAGGTTAGGTGAGGTCCCGGTAGTGTGTCCCAGTCCAGATTAGGTCAGGTGAGGTCTGACTAATGGTATGCGTCCAACTCGGCCCATTGCCAACTCGGACCATTGTGAAAAGCCATCTCGGACCACTTGAATTACCAACTCGGCCCATCATCTCGACCAACTCGGCCCACTGTGAAATGCCATCTCGGAGCATTTGAATTGCCAACTCGGCCCATCATCTCGACCAACTCTTAGATTATATTAAAAATACATGGATCAATTCATATATCTGGCCACCAACCGCTTGGTGTGTATTTGGAAGGAGTGTGAGAACTAATAACGATGTTGAAGGTTGGCACAACAGGCTCAATTTGAAGGCGAGGAAAGGCCAGCTAAATTTTTACCTCCTTATTAAACTCCTACATGTCGAAGCAAAGTTCGTAACACTGCAGGTGCGCTTATTGTCGGATGGAAAAGTATTAAGAAGACAAAGCGCAAACTACACTAAGCATCATGGACAACTTGTTAAACTATGGGAGGAATTTAATAATGGCCAAAGATCTGCGAAAAAATTACTTAAAGCAGTTTCCCATCACGTTGCTGTCAATGCTTAATTCTTATCTTTTAGCTTTTCTTAAATATATTTTTAGCTTTACAATGTATATATTATTGCATATTTTGTTTTCTTTTTAACATTTTACCTTTTACTTTCTTAATTCACCTTTTGGTTATTTTAGCTTTTTTTTTAGATGCATCTTCTGTATTTTAGTATTTTAACTTTTATGCTTTTGATTGTATATTGACTCCTAACATTTTAACTACAAGTTTTCAGTCTTTGTATTATTTCTGTTTGGTGGGCCGACTTGGTTTCTTATGGGCCGAGTTGGTAATGGGCCGAGTTGGTTCAAATAAATAAGTATACGTTTTCAGTCTTATATTATTTCTATATGGTGGGCCGAGTTGGTACATGATGGGCCGAGTTGGTTTTGGGCCGAGTTGGCAATGGGCCGAGTTGGACTACAACCCTGACTAATTTCTACTGTATATTTTTTCCTGTTTAGGTTCCGGTAGTCTGCCCAGGTTAGGTCTCGGTAGTCAGCCCAGGTTAGGTCCCGGTAGTCTGCCCTGGTTAGGTCCCGGTAGTCTACCCTGGTTAGGTCCCGGTAGTCACACTAAATCCTTCTAGGAAATAAAAAAATTCCAGTGAAATCCTGTTGTGGCAACTTGTAAAAATTTACTGTTAATGTTCTTACCTTACCTATTTGTATCTTAATAGTTTGTGTATAATGTGTAAATAGGTAATAGTTAATGTTCTTACCTTACCTATTTGTATCTTAACAGTTTGTGTATAATGTGTAAATAGGTAATAGTTAATGTTCTTACCTTACCTATTTGTATCTTAACAGTTTGTGTATAATGTGTAAATAGTTAATAGGTAATAGTTAATGTTTTTACCTTACCTATTTGTATCTTTACAGGATTGAGTCAAGTTCGGGTATAATCCTGCAGTAGTCTGGGGGTAAGTATATTTACACACATTTTACTTATAATGCAATAATTTTATGATTAACTTGTATTTTTGTTGTGTTGTACATCTGAGATTATTAAATAGGATTAAAATTGGAAGTTACACATAAGAGAGAAATTGGTATTTATTGAAAGAATTACCATTCTGCAGAACACACAGGTTAGGTCCGGGTAGTTTGGTCTAGGTTAGGTTGGGTCAGGTTAGGTCAGACTAATTTCTGAACTATGTTTGTAAAATGGGGCATATCTCTGGGAGAAACACCATAGATGAAAAGTGTAATAGAATGGTCCAAAATAGTAAGTACTGATTCTAAAATATATATTGTAGTAAACACAGTACTTCTATAAATTTACCTAAAATACTGGGACCTAGGTGGATCTGGCAACACTGCTACAAAACGGTAAATCTTTCAATAAATACCCAATGGTTTTACCTTTACCCACTAATTTAGGTAATTATTGAAAGAATTGTCGTTATTGCATACAGGTTTTCTACATTCATTATCCATTTATTTAGACATTTCTAAGACTATTTTCTTCTGTAGCATTTCCTCTGCAAATGCCACATTTCCAAGATATTCAAATGGGGGATTTTGAAATTATCCTGACCTTACCTAACCTTACCTAGACCACAGCAGACTACCGGGACCTAACCTGGACAAACTACTGGTATATAACCGTGGGAAAGTACAGGAAATGACCAGGGCAAAATACTGTGACATAGCGCGATCTGGCAACACTCCTACAAAATTGCAATTCATTCATTAAATACCCTAATTTATAACATTCTAAGATAATTATGGTAATTATTTATTCCATCACCATTTTATATTATAATGTTTTTACCTTCTTTATCTACTAATTTATAACATTATTTGACTCATTTTTTTTATAGCATTTTCATTGGCAAGGCCCCATTTCCAAGATAGGTCATATTCAAATGGGATATTTTGAAATTAACCTAACCTTACCTAATCTAACCTAGACCACAGCCAAGGGTGGCAGTACGGTACGGTACAAAAAAAATATCGTAATTCCGGACGCTTAAAAATATCGTACCATAATTTCGTACCTTACCCAAAGAACCGTACCGTACTATTATGAAAAAGTAAAATATTGTACCCAATATCGTACCGATGCCATAAATTACATCTCTGAAATTAATCCATTATATGAACTACCTCTGTAAACAGTTCCTTGTCCAGACTCAAGGTTAAGTTCCTATAATTGTGTTTTTACTTTTGTTATTAGTGAATGTCACTGTAAATATAATAATATCCCTGTAAATACAGTAAGTGTGTGTGTGACTGTGGAAGAGAGAAAAAGTTTATATAATAGGATTATAGGAGACAATAATTTTTCTTTTTAGAAATGAACTTGCCAATGTATTCCTTTCTGGAACTTGCACTAGGTTACTAAGGGTGAAGGCTGCAGTATATTATTACAAGGCAATGAGGCATACATACACCATGATAATTAAAGGCTAAATTAGAACTGCAATTTTTTTTTTTCTGTTAGCAGGTGCAGTAGTATGAACTTACATAATAGACTATACTGTACACATTTTCCATATTTGTCTTGAAATCAACCAATAAAACATTAAGAGGAAATACTAAATAGACGTCAATTTAAGCTTTGCATTTCATTAGAGGACTTCCGAGTCACTGGACACGAACTGAACACGACAGCGACAATCTACGAGCAGACGACTGTACAGTGTACACACACATACATGCTAAAAGAGGGTTAAACCTAAAAAAAGAACGTTCGTCAATAAAATGATTTTGTTGCCTTTTCATCCGGATATTAGGTTATTCGTGACAGAGGACAGTAGAATGTACATTCAAATTTTTAATAAAGTACGAAAAGGGTATGAAAAAAGTACGGAAAAGGCACAAAAAAATAACTTAATTTCGTACAATAATTTTAACAAGAATTATCGTACCGTAATTTCACACCATACTTTTAGATTTAAAATTAACATACCTTACTGTAATTCCATACCGTTCCATATCCATACTGCCACCCTTGACTACCGGGACCTAACCTGGGCAAACTACCAGGACCTAACTTGGGCAAACTACCAGGACCTAACTTGGGCAAACTACCAGGACCTAACTTGGGCAAACTACCGGTACCTAACTTAGGCAAACTGCCGGGACCTAACTTGGGCAAACTGCCGGGACCTAACTTGGGCAAACTACTGGGACCTAACCTAACCTCAAATTTACTTATCTGACCTAACCTAACATAATCGGTAATAATTAAGTGTTTGTCCATTATTTGGTTTTCTACTCGAGGTTTTCAGTGGATGTAAACACTTGGCAGCCATCTTGAATTGATATTATTATAGTGGAACTGATGGATCCAGTTCTCAATATGAAAGCAACTGTTGGAACCTGTACCTAATATTAACTGACCATGTTTTATAATTGCTGTTTAATGATGCTGATTTAAAGCCTTAATTTGCCGACTGGGATAAACAGCAAGTACATTAAATATAAGACACACACACACACAGGTACACAACAACTACTAATGGTGGAACCATTTCCTTGGAACTAGTTTGTAGATGAGAACCAATTCTAATATAAATCATCAAGAATATATAGAACTGGTTCTGGTACCGGTTCCTGCTAGGTATGCAGCATGTAGCTACAACGAATACCAGCGGAAAATGTAATCAATTAATTAAGGGTAGATGTATGTAATGTATTTAATAACCAGTAAAGAAATGACGTACAGTTAAACCTCGATCTATGGACCCTGATGCAGTGGATTTCGGATGCAATGGACACAATCCGCTGGAGAAAAATGTAAAAATTTGCCTGAATTTTGGGTTCGAATGTTTAAAACTCCCACCCGGATGAAACATACCAAGACCGCTACTTCAGTTCTTGTCCACTTGGCGGCGCGTATGTTTTGTTTTGTTTAAAAGCATGGGTTTCTCTTTATTTTTTCTCCATTATATTATTTACATTATACAGTAGGTACATTATTTACACATCATTACATGTCTATTTATGTATACAGTAAAAGTCCCTTAATCTGGAAGGCAGGGGAGTTTGAGACTTGAAATTTAGCAAAAATTCTGTGTTATCGAAAAATAGCCCCTAAAATTCATATAGAATACTTTTATTACTTTTAAATACAGGTTTCCCTGTCACACGTAAATTATGAGGTAGGGAGGAGGGAGCGGGAAGATAGCAGCTGTTGTCAGGCAGTGTTGCCAGGTCTGCTTGACGAAACTACCCTAACTTCACTTTTAAATTTTTCTTTTATGCCTCAAAAATTCCCTGTTTGTTCTTGAAGAATTACGGTCCTTTTAGTACTTCATCTGGTAGAAAGTTCTCTAGTTACTCTTGAACAATCTTTATATAATTTCCCTGTGTTGACTTGAAAATTCCATAAAACAGATAAATTTCCCTGCACCTGTTGCCAGGTACAGGGAAATACCAAAAAGAAAGACCATCAATGTTCAGGAGAAAAGTAAACAAGGAATTATTGAGGCAAAAAAGGAAATTATGTTGTTGAAGTTGGGGAAATTTTGTGCATCAGACCTGGCAACACTGGCTGTCACATAATTTATGAGTGTCGGGAGGGGGTGATGGGATGATAGTGATCACAGCTGACACTCTTAATTTAATGTCTTATGAGGTCTTAACTTCTTAGTGGGCTTCTTTGGTAATTTATTAGGAGTCATGATAAATACTGTAGACACCCACAATACTGAATTATATCCCGGGAGATTACTTTTTCGGATTTTTTTTCATCTATTTTTTGGGATACAGTAATTATGGGTAAAATTGGTGGGCCCAACAATTTCTGGGGGAGCGAGCATTCCGAGGTATAGACCTCCAGATTAAGGAACATTTACTGTATATACAGTTGACTCTCGAATAAATCCAAGGGGTTCTTATACAAAACGAGCAAAATCATAACGAACATGTCACAAAATTATATCACTGTCGTCTGTGAAGTGTGGGTGAGTGTGTTCCCACCACTTCTTCCACGTTCCTTCCCCCCCTACCCTCGGTCTCCATTCACCCCAGCTCAAGGACAAGGGAATATAGGCCTAGCATGCCTTGTCACCTTGTGTGTGACTCGCTCGTGTTTAGTAATTACAAGTTAACCACCAGCTTCAACACTCAGTCATGCTAGGTGGTGCATTTATAAAACGGAAGGCCATATCCTTCGATATAAAGAAGGAACGTTTTTTCTCGAACAGAAAAAGGAGAAGGAAACACCAGCATATGGATAATGAAGGTAAACAAACGATAGCACACACTATCTCCCCCCTACCACGCATGCCGACGACTCATTTTAGTCATGAGACGTCTGCAAAAACCTTAATACAAATTGTTATATGCTTAACCCCTCCGCGACGGGAAAACTATGGATAGCCATTTTGTCAGTCCGGGGCTAGTCTTACTTTCCCTACTGTGTGGCCGGGCGCTTTTGGCCGATTTTTCCAAAATCGCTCTATTCCACTTACTCTGTACGTCTAAACTACGATACTGAACAACTTAAATTTGGTCTTGTTAGCACCATCAACTCTTCCTCTTTCCAATAAAACCAACCCCAGCTCTCTACGACTCTCCGTTGCCGAGAAAGTAAGTGAGGAATGAAGGGTACTTTTTCGTGTGAGCGCGGCCGTGTTCGCTTAGGTGGCGTGGCTGTGACGACAACTGAACGTGGCCCGCGCGGGTGGCAGTCAGTGTTGTAAGTAAGCGTGGCGCACCACAGAATCGAACACGCACGAGAAATCTAATCCACATCCATCCATGTTTACAGTCAGTAACACACTGACTGACGATGGTGATTTGTAGGGATGGTGGTGAAGTATAGCCAAGTGAAAAAAAACCCGCCAAATTGGGCTCGCAAATGCCGACATTGGCAATAGCGGTGCTTCATCTCGTCCGGTCACCACATGGCACGGGTGTACGACACCACCCGGAGGCTTCCTGGGTCCGTTTATGACCGCGGACCGGACGTTAAGGGTTAATACGAATTGTAATACTGTATTTGCATTTGTAAAGTAACTGTACAGTACACTTCTCTTCACTTTTAACAGTCGTCACTCCGCTCTGCCACCTCACTCAGCGCTGTGAGCGTGGCTGCGTTAAATCGAACAATGAGTAATATTTAATCATATCTCCCCTATATATTACAGTGTTAAATAAACAAGAACATGAAGGAAAACCCTTCAAAAGCTCCGGCTCTTAATGATTCAAGTGAAATAATAAAATATCCATATGTAAAGGTCTCAAAAATATTAATTATGTTTTACCTGGATTTTCGTATTCATATGGTTACTAGCTGGCTCCGCCGCCCTCCGGGCGGCTAAGAGCCGCTAGCTCGTGCGGAAGGCTAGCGGCCTGCGGCCGCACATCCACCGCCCTTCGGGCGGTGGAATTTTCATACACGATCACAGAGTTCTAAATAAACAAAGAATATAATAATACAACACTGATATGTAACAAATACAAACTCCACTACCACCACTACTACATCAACCACTACCACCTCCACTACTACCACCTCCACTACAATTACTACATCAACCACTACCACTACTACTACCACTACTACCACCACCACTACATCAACCACTACCACCTCCACTACTACCACCACCACCTATTCCCGCACCCCCCAACCCCCCCACCCCCCCACCCCAAGCCTTACCTTACCTAGTGTATGTGTGTGTTTGTGTGTGTGTGTGTATGGTAGGGATGTGTGTGTTTGTATGTCTGTGTATGTGTGTGTATGGGGCATGCTTGGGGTGTGTGACGGTAGGGGACAGGCTTTTTACCCCCCAGCCTGTCCCCTATTCCAGCACCCCGCAAACCCCCCCCACCCCAAGCCTGTCCCTTATTCCCGCATATATAGTCTATCTCTCTCACATACAGTCTCTCTCTCTCTTTCACAATCTATCTGTCTACCTATCTCTCACACACAGTCTCTCTCTATCTCTCTCTCACAGTCTAGCTATCTATCTATCTCTACCTCTCACACACACTATATTTATTTTTCACTCTTTCTCTCCCAAACACACACACACACACACTATCTCTCTCTCACACACAAATATAACCAAACCCAGTATTACCTCTCTCACACACACACACACACCCTCTCTCTCTCTCTCTGAAATTAAAAATAGAGATAGAGAGAGAGAGCCTGTGAAGGAGAGAGAGAGAATGTGAGAGAGAGCATGTGTGAGAGAGAGAGAGAGAGAGAGTTTGTGCGTGTCACTAATCCAGGGGTTCGAATCCCCCTCAAAACATTAACATTTTTTAAAAAACATGAAAAACATTTTTTTTATAGGTCCAAAACACTCGCTAAGTATTAGCGATCACACCCATGTAAAAATTTTCACTCTAGGACGAAGGATCTTGGCGTGTATAGAGGACACACACACACACACACAGAATTTCGGCTTTATGTATATAGATATTGAAATTTTGAAAATGAACCCTTTTTATTGAGGGTGAACCCCTCGGTTGAACCCCCTCTCAGTTGAACCTCTTAAATATTGGTTGAATTCCTTTTAAGAAGTGGTCATCCCAAGAAGAAACAAAAATGATAATAATAATAATAAATGATTCAATATCGGTAAAAGAAAATGGATGGGAGGAAGAGAGTGAGATGAACCCCTTTTAAGAAGTGGTCGCCCCAAGAAGAACAAGAACAATAATTCGGATAAAACCTAGAGCTCTCGGCTTAGGCCGGAGTTAAAAACGCGTTACTCAAAATCTCGTTATTCGAGAGTCAACCGTATCTCTATTTTGTGTTAATTTTTGTACATACACCTTTTATTTTTCGTACCCCCCACCCCCTAAAATTCCTCGCTGTAACGGACACCCTCTCCCCCCTATTAGTCCATTAGATGGAGGTTTAACTGTACATGTATTAAGAAATTTATTTGACAGAAAAGAATTAATGCGAGTGATTATGAACTAACGCGTGACTAATACCACATAAATTTACTTTATTTAACCTAACCAAATCTAACCTTACCTATTTCACCTAACCAAACCTAACCTTACCTATTTCACCTAACCAAACCTTACCTTATTTGACCTAACCTAGACCACAGCAGACTATTGGGACCTAACTGAGGCAAACTACTGGGACCTAACTGGACATAGGGTATTTTTGGTGCTACAGAATATTACAGTAATATTCAGTAAATGTTTGAATCTTCAAATGATGTAAGACTGGTATTGTTATTGTTTCAGATATGAAGTGATACTGTAGTTGGCAGCCCTGACAGCAATAACAGTGTGGTTGGCAGCCTTGACAGCAATAACAGTGTGGTTGGCAGCCCTGACAACAGTAATAACCAAGTGGTCATATTGGTGGCAGAATAAAGCTGTGTTAGTGTTGAAGGTGGAAGGAAGTGACACCATCAATGTTGTCAGAGAAGAGAAGTGTAACAAATTGGTCTGTCAACAATGTGGTCGAAAGTTTGGTAGGAAATGCCATCTTACTCAACATTTGTTGACTCATACTGCAAAGAAAATGTTTATGTGTGATGAGTGTGGTAAAGAGTTTAATTGTAAATCTAACCTTAAGACACACATACTTATACACACAGGAGAGAAGAACTTTGAATGTGGTGAATGTGGTAAAAAGTATCAGAGAAAGAGTCATCTATTGCAACACATACTTATACACACAGGAGAGAAGAACTTTGAATGTGATGAATGTGGTAAAAAGTATCTGACAAAGAGTGAGCTAAATAAACACATACTTATACACACAGGAGAGAAGAACTTTGAATGTGAAGAATGTGGTAAAAAGTTTAGTATGAAATCTAATATTAAGACACACATACTTATACATACAGGAGAGAGGAACTTTGAATGTGGAGATTGTGGTAAAAAGTTTGTGACAAAGGGTGAATTAAAGCGACACATACTTATACACACAGGAGTGAAGGACTTTGAATGTGATGAATGTGATAAAAAGTTTGTGACAAAGGGTGAATTAAAGCAACACATGCTTATACACACAGGAGTGAAGAAATTTGAATGTAATGAATGTGGTAAAAAGTTTGCGAGAAAGGGTGATCTAAAGGATCACATTTTTATACAGACAGGAGTGAAGGACTTTGAATGTGATGTATGTGGTAAAAAGTGTGTGACAAAGAGTGATCTAAAGAAGCACATTTTTATACACACAGAAGTGAAGAACTTTGGATGTGGAGAATGTGGTAAAAAGTATCAGAGAAAGAGTCATCTAAAGCAACACATACTTCTACACACAGGAGTGAAGGACTATGAATGTGGAGAATGTGGTAAAAAGTTTGCGAGAAAGTGTAATCTAAAGGATCACATTTTTATACACACAGGAGAGAAGAACTTTGGATGTGGAGAATGTGGTAAAAAGTTTTGTCAGAAATCTAACCTAATAGACATTTAAAAGTTCATACAAGAGTATAGGATTTTGAATGTAATGAATGTGATAAAAAGTTTTCTGACAAATCCCAACTCACATTACACCAAACTGTTCACACATAAAATAAAACATTGAATGTAAGCGGTGGCAAACAATGATTGCTCCCCTCCCCCCTAAGCATGATAGGAAAAAACTGAAAATATCAAGAGGTAGCACATTATATTGTAGGTCTATGGTGACAAGTTCAGTATTCAGTGTTGATTCCATAGTGGTATTAGGTTGTAGGGGAGGTGGCCGTGTGGTTAGTGTTCTGGACTCATAACTTAGAGGTCTGGAGATCGATCCTCTCAGGTGAGGGCCTGAGAATATTCACTCTTATGATTTGAATGTCAGGCACTAACTATAAGGCCACCGAATGTCGTAAAACACCATTGCTGGTACCATAACAGCTGCAGTATTTGGGAATTACCCTCACTTCCCTCTCTCTGTGGCTGGGTACCAGTTCGGAAGTCGTGACGTGTGTGTATGAGCAGCAGTTGACCTGGGCCATGATAATGGGCTTGATTAAGCCTATGTCCAGTGTCAGAACATATAATAATAAAAAAAAAACTGAAAGGCTTGATTATTTCTCAAAAGCTGAGTATCCACATTCACAAAATCTATCAAACAGTTAGATAATGGTGATCACTGCATAGTTTACTCACCAAGTTCCTTAAATAATTCCCTTATAAGTCATTTACATGGCTAAGATTTGTTTCGTTTGCATGCTTATAAACCAATACCAACCACTGTGGAATGGACCCTCAGTGTTGCCTCCATTGGCATCATGAACAGCTTGAAGACCAGCAGGGTAGGAAAACAATAGTGACTCAAAAAGCTCCGTGTTGAACTCCATTCCCTGAAGTACAGCATTGATGTGCTCCTCCATCTTGGTATGACTATATTGAGTTGATAGAGGTTCAGACAACATCGTTTTTTCAACCTCGTCCTTCAAGATAGATCCAACATTTATACAGATCAGGAGAATTACTGGGCCACTCGTCATTACCAAAGAAGTCAATGTTGTTGTCCTTCAGAAGGTTCTGGCTGGGCTCAAAGCACTTTACATATGGTGCTTCTTTTCACTGTCATATTCACTGTCATTTAACACAGCAGCACACATGTTGATACCAGCAAAGAAGAAGTGAATATACTTTCAGATGATATCACCATCATATTTCTAGCTAATACAGTATTTGTCCAGCAGGGTTGTGGAGGAGGCTATCAATGTTTACCACCCTTTAATAAATGTGCAACAAAATTAATTTGTAAATGTGTTGTTAAAAAACACACACATTGTTACACACACACCACAAAGATGACAGTAATGTTTGGTGACAGGTTGATGTCTTGATATTAAATGTATTTTTAGAACTGAAGTATATGATATGATATAATATAATGTGGCCTTGACAAATGTTAAAATAACAGCTGCTGTTTGTAGTGACAGGTTGGTATCTTAAGGAACCCTGTGATGTAGTCAGAAAATTGAAGGTAAATGAGTCCTTCAATTACTACTATGAAACACTACCTACATGAAAGGAGTTTGTTTTGTGGTGTACTCAGGAGGAATCAAAAGCCACTAATTCTCATATACAATCACAGGGTCCATAATATTAAATGTATAGTATATGTAGGAGTGAAGCCTGTGTGTGTGTGTAGAGGTAGTGGTGTTTGTGGAGTGGATGTTGCTGATATTGTAAACCCTAAATATACAATGAATAAATCCTTGTATCCACCACTGTCTTCATTTTACACTCAGTTTCTCATTGATGACCACAAAATGTATGTGTGTTCCCAGCCTTTTGTTATTCATTACCATTCTCACCCTGTGTTTAAAGAACCCAGGCTTGTGTTATTACCATACTGAGAGTAATAGGGAGCGGCAGAGGGTAGTGGATGAGTTTCATTCCCAGTGTAAACAAATGAAAACTGTTGGTGAATGTTGGTAAAAGTAAGATACAGGTATTTGAAATGGCAGAAACTGAAGTGATTGACTTTAATACACCGTATAGGGTGGGAGTGACAACTGGGACTGTAGTCACCCCTTGGTGAAAGGAGAGAGAGAGAGAGAGAGAATGATGAAGGTAAAACATATAGAAAAGCATGTGTTAACCCCTGCAGCCCGGGGGGGAGGTAGTTGCCTCCCTGTTTTACCCTGCCGCTAGTGTCAGAATTCCTCGATTTGCCCTATATTCACAACGCTCGCACTCTTAACCTATATAGTGTACTGACTTCAAAATTGTTCCATCCTTACCTTCAACTCTTCCTCTTTCCAATGGTACTATCGGGAGGGCTGTACGATGAATAGTTGTGGAGATAGGGCGAGTTTAAGTAGACCATGTCTGCACGCGAATCTGCAGTGTCTGTGTGTATGCGCGGGATAGACTCGACCACGGCTTAGTGTCCAGTTTCGCGCGTAACTCTCTTGTCAACTCACTCGTATTACTGCTATTATGTATCGTATGTCATGATTTCAACACTAAAAATAGTGTGAACACTTGTAGGAATATATCATCGTGTAACTGTCACTTATAAAATGATAAACCAACTGACTTGTACCGTAGGAAACACGTATATTTACTATCAATTGTGCCTGTATGGGCGTGTTTTGTGGTGTTATTTTCTTATTACTACCCCATTATGTATCGTGTGTCATGATCTATACACTAAATAATAATTTGTAACCTTGTAGGAATATCATGGTGTCATTGTCACGTACATATATTCACTACGGTATTGTATTACGATCGTTAGAGCACAAATTCGGACAAGGGCAATTACTTAAAAATCGCCCAGCCATCGTGGGGTCCCAGAATTGACTGAGTGGGTAGCGGATCGATATTGTGAGTGTATTTTCTCGCCCAACGACAAGAAAAACTAGCCCTATATGGTGGGAAATAGCGCTAAATCGCTGTGACGGTGTATGTCGTGACCCGGTCTCTACCATATGACGGTCTATGTTGTGGCCCGGTCTCTAGGGGTTAATGGAGAGAGGGTCATAGGATCACACACACGACTGGTTATTGGCATTTCAAGATGGTGAGTGGCGAGGTTGTGAAGTAATACTCGAGATAGAGGAGGTTAACTAGAGGAGTACTGTTTGTGTTGTTCCCTCAACTGATCAGTAACAGAAGACCGGACCACCATCCATGACCCTCGAAAGGTAGGAGTGGGTCAGTTTGGAGGCAACCAACATGGTACAATCATCAGTGGACAGTACAAGTGTGGTAGTTAAATTTCACCGTCACACTGACTTGGTAGAACAATAACCAATATATGAAGGAAATGATGGTAAATATTGAGATTATATGCGTCCTCGATTTTCACACTTTCTGGGAATCAAAATCACCCATTCCATTTCCATTATTCTATTGGAGACTTATTTTAGTTTGTGGATATACATAAAAAGCATGGTATATTATTTATATATATTTACTTTGGAATGGGAGCAATGACTTTCCTAGAAGGTTACCAACTTCCCACCTCTGCATGTAGTGCTACCTTATACAGGGATACTTATTTGGGAAGACGGTTCAATAAGTAGTCCAGTGTGGCCACCACCCGGCCCTTCTGACATAGTGTTCTGAACTCAAAACCTAGAACTCGGGAGATCGATCCTCTCAGGTGAGGGCCTGAGAATATTTACTCTTCCGATTTGAGTGTCAGGCACTAACTATAAGGCTACCGAACATCATAAAACACCCTCACTGGTACCATAACAGCTGCAGTATTTGGGAATAACCCTCACTTCCCTCTCTCTGTGACTGGGTACCAGTTCGGAAGTCGTGACGTGTGTGTGTGAGCAGCAGTTGACCGGGGCCATGGTTACAGGCTTCATGAAGCCTATGTCCAGTGTCAGATAATATAAAAAAAAATCATAAGCTGGATGGAGTCATTGTGGATGCCTGTCCGGGATGCAACACAGCACCCCATTCTATTGAAAACTGCAATGTACACAAACACAACAACATATCATACACTCTCTGAGGGCATTGTGGGAAAGCCTGGTTCAGGCTATGGCCTTCCTCAGGAGCTCGGGGCTGCTCGGCCAGACAGCTTGAAGAACTTCAACAACAACAACCCCATATTTGACCAACTATCAATATTCTTGATATTTCCATTCCACTTACAAATGAAAAATCTACCAAAATAAAATTGAATTTAGACATTTGTGACTCCTAAATATAACCGACTTTTTTCCTATAAACTCAATAATATTGACTGGAATGCACTCTTATCTTTGCAAGATGTTAACATAGATTTCTGTACATTCCTTGCCAAAGTTAATGAAATACACACTAACTGCATTCTGTTAAGAACTAAATATATTTATGAAAAAAAGACTACAAAACCCTTGGATAACAGCTGCTGTTATTAAGTCCATTAAAACTAAAAACAACCTTTATAAAGACTATAAAGTTGGTGCTATCTCAGAAAACCATTATAAAGAATATCCCAATATGTTAACCCTTAACGTCCGGACCGCGGTCATAGACGGCCCCAGGAAGCACCCGGGTCGTGTCTTACACCCCTGCCATGTGGTGACCGGGCGGGATGAAGCACCGCTATTGCCAATGTCGGCATTTGCGAGCCCAATTTGGCGGGTTTTTTTTTCACTTGGCTATACTTCACCACCATCCCTACAAATCACCATCGTCAGTCAGTGTGTTACTGACTGTAAACATGAATGGATGTGGATTAGATTTCTCGTGCGTGTCCGATTCTGTGTTGCGCCATGCTTACTTATAACACTGCCTGCCACCCGCGCGGGCCACGTTCAGTTGTCGTCAGAGCCACTCCACCTAAGCGAACACAACCGCGCTCACACGAGAAAGTACCCTTCATTCCTCACTTAATTTCTCGGCAACGGAGAGTTGTAGAGAGCAGGGGTTGGTTTTATTGGAAAGAGGAAGAGTTGATGGTGCTAACAAGACCAAATTTAAGTAGTTGTTCAGTATCGTAGTTTAGACGTACAGAGAAAGTGGAATAGAGCGATTTTGGAAAAATCGGCCAAAAGCGCCCGGCCAGGCAGTAGGGAAAGTAAGACTAGCCCCGGACTGACAAAATGGCTATCCATAGTTATCCCGTCGCGGAGGGGTTAAATAAGATTGTCAACAACTCAAAAAGGTCCTACATACTACTTACATATATTTACAAAATTCAAGAATGATACTAAATAAATCTGGAATGCAATAAATCAACTTTATCAAGAATGGTGAAGTGTGTGAACTACAATCAGGATTTACAGCAGGACCCAGAGTGGAGAATAATATATTTATGTTAGATTACTGTATATTGGTTATAGCAACAATAGACTATAAGAAAGCATTTGACTCCATAAATAGAAAAGCCCTGATAGAAAGCCTAAAATATTATAAGTGTGATAAACAAGTAATAGACATTATAGCCAAGTTATATAAAGGAGATACAACCACATTACATATTGATGACAAGAAGGTGTGTAACATAGACACACACACACACACCCATTCTCTATCTCTCTCTCTCTCACTTTCTAACACAAACACACACATTCTCTCTCTCTCACTTTCTAACACACACACACACACTCTCTCTCTCTCTCTCTCTCTCTCTCTCTCTCTCTCTCTCTCTCTCTCTCTCTCTCTCTCTCTCTCACACACACACACACAGGTATTAAAATAACATCAAAATAGTTTTATAATACTATTTCTGTAAGGATGTAGAATTAAAATAAAATTGTTGATGTTAATATATTACTGTGTGTGTGAGAGTGAGAGAATGTGTATTTTTATGTGTGAGAGAGAGAGAGATTGTGTGTGTGTGAGATAGAGAGAGAGAGGCTGTGTGTGTGTCAGAGTGATTAATATGTGTGTATCTGTAAGTGAGAGAGATTAATGTGTATGTAAGAGAGACTGTGTGTGTGTGAGAGAGAGACTGTGTGTGTGTGTCAGAGAGATTAATGTATGTGTGTCTGTATGTGAGACAGACTGTGTGTGAGAGAGATAGAGACTGTGTGTGTGAAAGAGAGACTGTGTGCATCAGAGATATTAATGTGTGCATGTGTTAAAGATTAATGTGTGTGTGAGAGAGAGACTGTGTGTGTGTGTCAGAGATATTAATGTGTGCATGTGTTAAAGATTAATGTGTGTGTGTGAGAGAGAGACTGTATGTGAGAGAAAGATAGAGAGAATGTATGTGTGTGAGAGATAGAGAGAGATTAATGTGTATGTGAGAGAGAGACTGTGTGTGTGTGTGTGTGAGAAAGATAGACTTCGTATGTGCATGTGTGTGTAAAAGATAAACTGTATGTGTGTGTGTGTAAAAGATAAACTGTATGTGTGTGTGTGTAAAAGATAAACTCTCTGTGTGTGTGTATGTAAAAGATAAACTGTGTATGTGTGTGTGTATGTAAAAGATAAACTGTGTGTGTGTAAAAGATAAACTGTGTTTGTGTGTGTATGTAAAAGATAAACACTGAAGATATGGGAGAGGATTATGGATGCGAGACTGAGACAAGTGGTGGAGATATCAAGGGGCCAGTTCGGATTTATGCCTGAAAAGGGAACCACTAGTGCAATTTTCATGCTAAGACAGATGTTTGAAAAATATAGGGAGAAGCAGAAGGAGGTACACGCAATATTTATAGACCTTGAAAAAGCGTATGATCGAATCCCCAGGCAGGAAGTATGGAGATGCCTGAGGAAGAAAATGGTGCCAGAGAGCTATATAAAGCAAATTATGATAATGTACAGAAATGCAAAAACGAGGGTTAAAACTGTAGCAGGCATGACTGAAAGTTTTGATGTGAGGGTTGGGCTGCACCAAGGCTCAGCCCTCAGCCCTTTCCTTTTTAATGTAGTGTTTGATGTTTTGACAGAGGGGGTAAGAAGAGGAGTGCCATGGGACATTATGTATGCGGATGATGTGGTGTTGGTTGGTGAATCAAAACAACAAGTGGAGGAGAGGATGGAGGAGTGGCGTATAGCACTGGAGAGACGGGGAATGCGAATAAGCAGAAGTAAGACGGAATATATGGTAATGACAGACCAGGATCAAGGCAGGAACAGGGACATGAGAAGCATATTATTAGATGGCCAAGTTCTGAATAGCGTGAGGGACTTCAGATACCTAGGTTCAACAGTTGCGGCAGATGGAAACGAAGAGACGGAAGTTACCAGAAGGATACAGGCGGGATGGAATAACTGGCGTAATATGTCTGCAGGAGTCCTCTGTGACAGGAGAATGCCAATGAAATTAAAAGGGAAAGTATATAGAACAGTGGTGAGACCAGCTATGACGTATGGCCTAGAAACTGTGCCAATGAAGAAGAATAGTGAAAGAAAAATGGAAGTGGCAGAAATGAAAATGCTGAGGTGGATGAGTGGAGTGACAAGAAAGGATAGAATTAAGAATGAAGTCATAAGAGGTACAGTTAAGGTAACAAGTATGAGTAAAAAGGTGCAGGAAGCGCGACTGAGATGGTTTGGTCATGTCATGAGGAGAGAGGAAGGGAGTTGTGAAAAGCAGATAATGGACATGGAAGTGGGTGGCAGAAGGAAGAGAGGTAAACCTAGGACGAGATGGAAGGATTGTATCGTGGCAGACTGCAGGGAGAAGAATTTGGACCTTGGAGAGGTGGAGGACAGGAGCAGATGGAGGAGACTCATCAAACACAGCGACCCCGTATAGAAACGGGATAATAATGCTGCGGAAGAAGAGTAAAAGATAAACTATGTATGTGTGGGTGTGTAAAAATATATATGATATTTTGTAAACAATATGTAAATGAATAAAAAAATAAAAAAAATATAAAAATATATTATTTGTCCCTCTCTCTCTCTCTCTCTCTCTCTCTCTCTCTCTCTCTCTCTCTCTCTCTCTCTCTCTCTCTCTCTCTCTCTCTCTCTCTCTCTCTCCTTCGTAATAAATAATAAATAAATAATAATTTGTTTCTATTTCCTTAGCAGATAAGAAATAAAAATAATATTAACTAATTATCCCATGAAATAAATGGGTTTAATATTAAATAATTATCCCATGAAATAAATGGGTTTAATATTAAATAATTATCCCATGAAATAAATGGGTTTAATATTAAATAATTATCCCATGAAATAAATGGGTTTAATATTAAATAATTATCCCATGAAATAAATGGGTTTAATATTAATTATCCCATGAAATAAATGGGTTTAATATTAATTATCCCATGAAATAAATGGGTTTAATATTAAATAATTATCCCATGAAATAAATGGGTTCAATATTAATCAATAATTAAATAAGGTGTAAAGAAATATACAATAATAAATAATTCAGGTGTTAAAATAATTATAAGAAAAATAAAAGAAAAAATAAATGAGTCTGTAATAAAGTAAAATCGTTTTCTCTTATTAATAAACCTATGAAAACTTGGTGGCAATATTGGAGCAACTTGATTCCTCCAAACTAATCCAGGCAACAGAGTCGATACCATTATAATATTTATTAATTAATTCTGTTTCCTGACATATTTTGGTGGAATCAATGTACTCCAAATTTACTACAAGGGACCTCAGATTATTCTAGGGTAATTTTGGAGCAAACTAAATCCTCCAAACCAAACAAAGAGAGAGAGAGAGAGAGGGAGAGAGAGAGAGAGAGAGAGAAATAGAGAAATAGAGAGCATTGTTGCCAGGTCTGCTTCAGAATTTCTATAATATTCCCATTAATTGTTACCTCTGATTCTCCATGTCTAGTGAAAATTCATCATACTTGGCATCACCTATAGAAAGAATGTTGGCTGAAAATTAATGTTTGAATGGCAGTCCATAAATGGAGTTACTGAGTTGACTTTCCCTCCCCCCCTACCCCCTCATCCACTCTACCCATACCCCCTCCCTCACACCCATGTCCCTACCCCCACTAACACCATACCCCCCCCCCCCTTGATTATCGAATAATGACGTCATGATTTGCTGGAGAATGTTGTTCACGTTTTGGTTCATAATTCATTTATTTTTAATTATTTCGAATTAATTATTATATAATTGAATTCCCCGTAATTTTCCCTACATTTTGATGTAATAATTTCTTTAATTACATAATTAATTAATGAAATTAGCGAATATTTTCTATATATAATTTCCAACCGTGACTAATTGGTACATTGGAGCACCTTGAGTCCTCCAAGGTATCTCAGGCAACACAACTTAATGCAGGAATAATACAGTTTGGAGGAATCAGTTTGCTCCACAATTACCCTATGAAAATCTGGGTTCCCTTATAGTACATTGATTCCTCCAAAGTATGTCAGGAAAGAGAAATAATTAATAAATATAATGGTATCAATCCTGTTGTATGGAATAGTTTGGAGGAATCCAATTGGTCCAGTATTACCACAACCAACACCACAGCTTCGAATGAATCAACTTGGTGAACCATTTTAGAGGGGGAGTAGAGAGGGGATGGTGTATTAGGGGCTGTATAGAGAGGTGTATGGAGGTATAGGTGGTGTAGGGGTGGTAGCTTCGAAGGTGATTCACTCATTCGAAGCTACCACCCCTACACATCTCCAACCACCCAACCCAAACCCCTCCCTTCACTCCCATACCCCCTATACCAACCTAATACACCCCCTCCTCATATACCACCCCTACACTCCCTACCTCCCCATACACCCTAATACACCACCCCTCCCTACACCCCCTATACAATATATGGTTCACCAAGTTGATTTATTCGAAGCTAATTCATTCGAAGCTGTGGTGTTGGTTGTGGTAATACTGGACCAATTGGATTCCTCCAAACTATTCCATACAACAGCATTGATATAATTATATTTATTAATTAATTCTCTTTCCTAACATACTTTGGAAGAATCAAGATATTATAAAGGAACCCAGATTTCCATAGATTAATTGTGGAGCAAACTGATTCCTCCAAACTGTATTATTCCTGCATTACATTGTGTTGCCTGAGATACCTTGGAGCACCCAAAGTGCTCCAATGTACCAATAGTCACGGTTGGAAATTATGAATAGAAAATATTCGCTAATTTCATTAATAAATCATGTAATTAAAGAAATTATTAAATCAAAATGTAGGGAAAATTACGGGAAATTTAATGACATAATAATTAATTCAAAATAATTAATAATAAATGAATTATGTCGAAAAACGTGAACTATATTCTCCACCAAATCATGATGTCATTATACGATAATCAAGGATGGGGGTTGGGGAGTGGGGGGGTATGGTGTTAATGGGGGTTGGGGAGTGGGGGTAGGGACATGGGTGTGAGGGAGGGGGTATGGGTAGAGTGGATGAGGGGTAGGGGGGGAGGGGAAGTCAACTCGGTAACCACCTTTATGGACTGCCATTCAAACATTAATTTTCAGCCAACATTATCTCTATAAGTGATGCCAAGTATGGTGAATTTTCACTAGACATGGGGAATCAGAGGTACAGCTCCGGACAAAACTCTCGACTCGTATGGCAGCATTTGGCATCTGATAGGGTGATGGGGGTTGGAGTTAGGGGAGACTCTTCACTAAATCTTAATATTCAGTGTGTGTGTATGTGTGCTATCAGTGGGAGGACCTGTGTATGTATGTATGATAGTATACTTAGAGCCAGTGTACAGTAGTTTGTGCTTCTTTCAAGATTCAGAGTTGCCAAATGCTGCCAACCAAGTCGAGAGAGTTTTGTCCGGAGCTGTACCAATGGGGATATTATAGAATTCTGAAGCAGACCTGGTAACAATGCTCTCTATTTATCTCTCTCTCTCTCTCTTTGTATTGACGTCATAATTTGGTTTGGAGGATTTAGTTTGCTCCAAAATTACCCTAGAATAATCTGAGGTCCCTTGTAGTAAATTTGGAGTACTTGATTCCACCAAAATATGTCAGGAAACAGAATTAATTAATAAATATTATAATGGTATCGACTCTGTTGCCTGGATTAGTTTGGAGCAATCAAGTTGCTCCAATATTACCACCAAGTTTTCATAGGTTTATTAATAAGAGAAAATGATTGTATTTTATTACACTCATTTATTTTTTATTTTATTTTTCTTATAATTATTTTATCACCTGAATTATTTATTATTGTATATTTCTTTACACCTTATTTAATTATTGATTAATATTAAACCCATTTATTTCATGGGATAATTAATATAAAACCCATTTATTTCATGGGATAATTAATATTAAACCCATTTATTTCATGGAATAATTTTTTAATGTTAAGCCCATTAATTTCATGGGATAATTATTATTAAACCCATTTATTTCATGGGATAATTATTTAGTATTTTTTTATTTCTTTTCTGCTAAGGAAATAGAAACAAATTATTATTTATTTATTATTTATTAAGAGAGAGAGAGAGAGAGAGAGAGAGAGAGAGAGAGAGAGAGAGAGAGAGAGAGAGAGAGAGAGAGAGAGAGAGAGAGAGAGAAGTAAATGAAAGGAACGAATAATAATATATTTTTATTTATTTATTCATTTAAAAAATATTTTTATAATATCATATATATTTTTACACACACATACACAGTTTATATTTTACACACACACACACACACACAGCTTATCTTTTACACACACACACACATACACAGTTTATCTTTTACATACACACACACACACACAGTTTATCTTTTACACACACACACACACACACACATACAGTTTATCTTTTACACACACACACACACACAGTTTATCTTTTACACACACACATACAGTTTATCTTTTACACACACACATACAGTTTATCTTTTACACACACATACTCATACGAAGTCTATCTTTCACACACACACACACAGTCTCTCTCTCTCACATACACATTAATCTCTCTCTATCTCTCACACACATACATTCTCTCTCTCTTTCTCTCTCACACACACACATTAACCTTTAACACATGCACACATTAATATCTCTGACGTACACAGTCTCTCTTTCACACACACAGTCTCTATCTCTCTCACACACACATTATTCTCGCTGACACACACACACACATTCTCTCTCGCTCTCTCTCTCACACACACACACAACCACAAAACAAACTCCTTCCATGTAGGTGGTGTTTCATAGCAGTAATAGAAGGACTCATTTACCTCCAATTTTCTGACTACATCACAGGGTCCCTTACGATACCAACCTATCACTACAAACAGCAGCTGTTATTTTAACATATATCAAGGCCACATTATATTATACTATATCAAAACTTCGGTTCTAATAATATATTAAATATTAAGACACTAACCTGTCACTACTAACAACAGCTGTTATTTTAACATACTTCAGTTCCATTTAATATTAAGACATCAACCTGTCACCAAACATTACTGTCATCTATATGTTGTGTGTGTGACAATGTGTTTGTTTTTAACAATACATTTAATAATTAATTTTGTTCCA
Source organism: Petrolisthes manimaculis (assembly GCA_034508575.1). Taxonomy (NCBI): domain Eukaryota; kingdom Metazoa; phylum Arthropoda; class Malacostraca; order Decapoda; family Porcellanidae; genus Petrolisthes; species Petrolisthes manimaculis. The sequence goes on along the minus strand of JAWZYT010000669.1, from coordinate 18,944 downwards.
CATTTATTAAAGGGTGGTAAACATTGATAGCCTCCTCCACAACCCTGCTGGACAAATACTGTATTAGCTAGAAATATGATGGTGATATCATCAGAAAGTATATTCACTTCTTCTTTGCTGGTATCAACATGTGTGCTGCTGTGTTAAATGACGAACTATATTATTTCCCTGTGTGGACTTCTAAATTCCCTAAATCATAAATTTCCCTGCACCTGGCAACACTGGGTGCACATTAGAGCATGATTGACATCTTGGCATTAAAATTACGTTTGCAGCAATAATTTCTGTCTTATCTACAATCTAATACCACCATGACATGCAGGAGGATTTTATCTACATCATCCACCCATTTTTAATCATTGTAGCGTAATATTTATAAATAAAAGCGGCATATAAAAAAAGTTGTATAAACATTTTTAGCTACTCATTTCACTTCAACTCGTATTTAATCGTATATTTTTAATGATATGGATATTTTTTTCACGATAAAAGTAATCCTCTATCATTATTCTGTCAGGTTACCTAGGTACCAAGTAGATATTAAGCGAAATAATTGAGGCACCAAGAAAAAACAAAAAAAGTGTACCTCGGAGAAATGCAATGTTTTGGTTTGGGAAAGGTAAGCGTGAACGGAGGTTGCCTGGAGATATTGACCAATCACAGACGAGCATTAAAAATACAGCTAGGCTCCAATTGCAAGCTAGGATGAGATAGACTATACCTCTTGATATTTTCAGTTTTTTCCTATCATGCTTAGGGGGGAGGGGAGCAATCATTGTTTGCCACTACTTACATTCAATGTTTTATTTTATGTGTGAACAGTTTGGTGTAATGTGAGTTGGGATTTGTCAGAAAACTTTTTATCACATTCATTACATTCAAAATCCTATACTATTTTATGAACTTTAAATGTCTATTAAGGCTAGATTTCTGACCAAACATTCTTCACTCCTGTGTGTATAAGTATGTGTTGCTTTAGATTACCCTTTGTCACACACTTTTTACCACATTCTTCACATTCAAAGTCCTTCACTCCTGTGTGTATAAGTATGTGTTTCTTAAGTTAAGATTTCATACTAAACTTTTTACCACATTCTTCACATTCAAAGTTCTTCTCTCCTGTGTGTATAAGTATGTGTGTCTTAAGGTTAGATTTCATACTAAACTTTTTACCACATTCATCACATTCAAAGTTCCTCTCTCCTGTGTGTATGTGTGTCTTTAGCTCACTCTTTCTCAGACACTTTTTACCACATTCTTCACATTCAAAGTTCTTCTCTCCTGTATGTATAAGTATGTGTGTCTTAAGATTAGATTTCATACTAAACTTTTTACCACATTCTCCACATTCAAAGTCCTTCACTCCTGTGTGTATAAGTATGTGTTGCTTTAGATTACCCTTTGTCACACACTTTTTACCACATTCTTCACATTCAAAGTCCTTCACTCCTGTGTGTATAAGTATGTGCTTCTTTAGATCACTCTTTGTCACACACTTTTTACCACATACATCACATTCAAAGTCCTTCACTCCTGTGTGTATAAGTATGTGTTGCTTTAAGTCACTCTTTCTCAGATACTTTTTACCACATTCTTCACATTCAAAGTTCTTCTCTCCTGTATGTATAAGTATGTGTGTCTTAAGATTAAATTTCATACTAAACTTTTTACCACATTCTTCACATTCAAAATTCTTCTCTCCTGTGTGTATAAGTATGTGTGTCTTAAGGTTAGATTTATAATTAAACTCTTTACCACACTCATCACACATAAACATTTTCTTTGCAGTATGAGTCAACAAATGCTGAGTGAGATGGCATTTCCTACCAAACTTTCGACCACATTGTTGACAGACCAATTTGTTACACTTCTCTTCTCTGACAACATTGATGGTGTCACTTCCTTCCACCTTCATCACTAACACAGCTTTATTCTGCCACCAATATGACCACTTGGTTATTACAGTTGTCAGGGCTGCCAACCACACTGTTATTGCTGTCAGGGCTGCCAACCACACTGTTATTGCTGTCAGGGCTGTCAACCACACTGTTATTGCTGTCAGGGCTGCCAACTACAGTATTACTTCATATCTGAAACAATAACAATACCAGTCCTACATCATTTGAAGATTCAAACATTTACTGAATATTTACTGTAATATTCTCTACCATAAAAAATAGCCTATGTCCAGTTAGGTCCCGGTAGTTTGCCTCAGTTAGGTCCCGATAGTCTGCTGTGGTCTAGGTTATGTTAGGTAAGGTTAAGTCAAATAAGGTAAGGTTTGGTTAGGTGAAATAGAGTATGGTTTGGTTAGGTGATATAAAGTAAGATTTGGTTAAGTCAAATAGGTAAGGTGAGGTTTGGTTAGGTCAGATAGGTAAGGTTAGGTTTGGTTAGGCCAAATAGGTAAGGTTAGGTTTGGTTAGGCCAAATAGGTAAGGTTAGGTTTGGTTAGGTGAAATAAGGTAAGGTTAGGATTGGTTAGGTGAAATAAGGTAAGGTTAGGATTGGTTAGGTGAAATAAGGTAAGGTTAGGATTGGTTAGGTGAAATAAGGTAAGGTTTGGATTGGTTAGGTGAAATAATGTAATGTTAGGTTAGGTCAAATAAGGTAAAGTTTGGTTAGGTGAAATAAGGTAAGGTTTGGTTAGATGAAATAGGTAAGGTTAGGTCTGGTTAGGTTAAATAAAGTAAATTTATGTGGTATTAGTCAAGCGTTTGTTCATAATCACTCGCATTAATTCTTTTCTGTCAAATAAATTTCTTAATACATGTACAGTTAAACCTCCATCTAATGGACTAATAGGGGGGGGGGGGGGGGTACGAAAAATAAAAGGTGTATGTACAAACAGTAACACAAAATACAGATACAGTTGACTTTCGAATAACGCGATTTTGAGTAATGCGTTTTTTATTTAACACTGTAATATATAGTGGAGATATGATTAAATATTACTCTTTGTTCGATTTAACGCAGCCACGCTCACAGCGCTGAGTGAGGTGGCAGAGCGGAGTGATGAGTGTTAAAAGTGAAGAGAAGTGTACTGTACAATTACTTTACAAATGCAAATACAGTATTACAATTCGTATTAAGCATATAACAATTTGTATTAAGGTTTTCGCAGACGTCTCATGACTGAAATGAGTCGTCGGCATGCGTGGTAGGGGGGAGATAGTGTGTGCTATCGTTTGTTTACCTTTATTAACCATATGCTGGTGTTTCCTTCTCCTTTCTTTGTCAGAGAAAAACCTTCCTTCTTTGTATCGAAGGATATGGCCTTCCGTTTTATAAATGCACCACCTAGCATGACTGAGTGTTGAAGCTGGTGGTTAACTTGTAATTACTAAACACGAACGAGTCACACACAAGGTGACAAGGCATGCTAGGCCTATATTCCCTTGTCCTTGAGCTAGGGTGAATGGAGACCGAGGGTAGGGGGGGAAGGAACGTGGAAGAAGTGGTGGGAACACACTTACCCACACTTCACAGACGACAGTGATATAATTCCGTGACATGTTCATTATGATTTTGCTCGTTTTGTATAAGAACCCCTTGGATTTATTCAAGAGTCAACTGTATATACAGTAAAAGTCCCTTAATCTGGAGGTCTATACCTCGGAATGCTCGCTCCCCCGGAACTTTTTGGACCCACCAATTTTACCCATAATTACTGTATCCCAAAAAATAGAAGAAAGAAAATCCGAAAAAGTAATATCCCGGGATATAATTCAGTGTTGTGGGTGTCTACAGTATTTATCATGACTCCTAATAAATTACCAAAGAAGCCCACTAAGAAGTTAAGACCTCATAAGACATTAAATTACGAGTGTCAGCTGTGATCTCTATCATCCCATCACCCCCACCCGACACTCATAAATTATGTGTGACAGCCAGTGTTGCCAGGTCTGATGCACAAAATTTCCCCAACTTCAATAACATAATTTCCTTTTTTGCCTCAATAATTCCTTGTTTACTTTTCTCCTGAACATTGATGGTCTTTCTTTTTGGTATTTTTTTATTTATCTGTTTTAGGGAATTTTCAAGTCCACACAGGGAAATTATATAAAGATTGTTCAAGAGTAACTAGAGAACTTTCTACCAGATGAAGTACTATAAAGACCATAATTCTTCAAGAACAAACAGAGAATTTTTGAGGCATAAAGGAACAAGAACATGAAGGAAAACCCTTCAAAAGCTCCGGCTCTGAATGATTCAAGTGAAATAATAAAATATCCATATGTAAAGGTCTCAAAAATATTATTTATGTTTTATCTGGATTTTCGTATTCATATGGTTATATTGAAATTTTGAAAATGAACCCTTTTTATTGAGGGTGAACCCCTCGGATAAATGATTCAATGTCGGTAAAAGAAAATGGATGGCAGGAAGAGAGTGAGTGAGTGAGTGAGTCAGTTGAACCTCTTTTAAGAAGTGGTCGCTCCAAGAAGCACAACAACAACAATAATTACGATAAGCTCTCGGCTTAGGCCGGAGCTAAAAATTCAAAAGTGAAGTTAGGGTAATTTCGTCAAGCAGACCTGGCAACACTGCCTGACAACAGCTGCGATCTTCCCGCCACCTCCTCCCTACCTCATAATTTACGTGTGACAGGGAAACCTGTATTTAAAAGTAATAAAAGTATTCTATATGAATTTTGGGGTCTATTTTCCGATAACACGGAATTTTTGCTAAATCGCAAGTCTCAAACTCCCCTGCCTTCCAGATTAAGGGACTTTTACTGTATACATAAATAGACATGTAATGATGTGTAAATAATGTACCTACTGTATAATGTAAATAATATAATGGAAAAAAAACAAAGAGAAACTCATGCTTTTAAACAAAACAAAACACACGAGCCGCCAAGTGGTCAAAAACTAAAGTATCGGTCTTGGTATGTTTCATCCGGGTGGGAGTTTTAAACATTCGAACCCAAAATTCAGGCAAATTTTTACATTTTTCTCCAGCGGATTGTGTCCATTGCATCCGAAATCAACTGCATCAGGGTCCATAGATCGAGGTTTAACTGTACGTCATTTCTTTACTGGTCATTAAATACATTAAATACATCTACTCTTAATTAATTGATTACATTTTCCGCTGGTATTCGTTGTAGCTACATGCTGCATACCTAGCAGGAACCGGTACCAGAACCAGTTCTATCTATTCTTGATGATTTATATTAGAATTGGTTCTCATCTACAAACTAGTTCCAAGGAAATGGTTCCACCATTAGTAGTTGTTGTGTACCTGTGTGTGTGTGTGTCTTATATTTAATGTACTTGCTGTTTATCCCAGTCGGCAAATTAAGGCTTTAAATCAGCATCATTAAACAGCAATTATAAAACATGGTCAGTTAATATTAGGTACAGGTTCCAACAGTTGCTTTCATATTGAGAACTGGATCCATCAGTTCCACTATAATAATATCAATTCAAGATGGCTGCCAAGTGTTTACATCCACTGAAAACCTCGAGTAGAAAACCAAATAATGGACAAACACTTAATTATTACCGATTATATTAGGTTAGGTCAGATAAGTAAAGTTGAGGTTAGGTTAGGTCCCAGTAGTTTGCCCAAGTTAGGTCCCATCAGTTTGCCCAAGTTAGGACCCGTCAGTTTGCCCAAGTTAGTTCCAAGTAGTTTGCCCAAGTTAGGTCCTGGTAGTTTGCCCAAGTTAGGACCCAGTAGTTTGCCCAAGTTAGGTCACGGCAGTTTGCCCAAGTAGGTCCCAGTAGTTTGCCCAAGTTAGGTCCCGGTAGTTTGCCCAAGTTAGGTCCTGGTAGTTTGCCCAAGTTAGGTCCCAGTAGTTTGCCCAGGTTAGGTCCCGGTAGTCTGCTGTGGTCAAGGGTGGCAGTATAGTATGGTACGGTACGGAATTACAGTACGGTATGTTATTTTTAATTATAAAAGTATGGTATTACATTACGGTACGATAATTCTTAAGTACAGTACGAAATACCCTTTTCGTACTCTATTAAAAATTTGAATATACATTCCACTGTCCTCTGTCAAGAATAACCTAATATACGTATGAAAAGGCAACAAAATCATTTTATTGACGAACGTTCTTTTTTTAGGTTTAACCCTCTTTTAGCATGTGTGTGTGTGTGTGTACACTGTAGTCGTCTGCTCGTAGACTGTCGCTGTCGTGTTCAGTTCGTGTCCAGTGACTCGGAAGTCCTCTAATGAAATGCAAAGCTTAAATTGACGTCTATTTAGTATTTCCTCTTAATGTTTTATTGGTTGATTTCTTTAGTTGATTCCAAGTCAAATATGGAAAATGTGTACAGTATAGTCTATTATGTAAGTTCATACTACTGCACCTGCTAACAGAAAAAAAAAATTATTGCAGTTCTAATTTAGCTTTGAATTATCATGGTGTATGTATGCCTCATTGCCTTGTAATAATATACTGCAGCCTTCACCCTTAGTAACCTAGTGCAAGTTCCAGAAAGGAATACATTGTCAAGTTCATTTCTAAAATGAAAAATTATTGTCTTCTATAATCCTATTATATAAACTTTTTCTCTCTTCCACAGTCACACACACACTTACTGTATTTACAGGGATATTATTATATTTACAGTGACATTCACTAATAACAAAAGTAAAAACACAATTATAGGAACTTAACCTTGAGTCTGGACAAGGAACTGTTTACAGAGGTAGTTCATATAATGGATTAATTTCAGAGATGTAATTTATGGCATTGGTACGATATTGGGTACAATATTTTACTTTTTTATAATAGTACGGTACGGTTCTTTGGGTAAGGTACGAAATTATGGTACGATATTTTTAAGCGTCCGGAATTACTTTATTTTTTTTGTACCGTACCGTACTGCCACCCTTGGCTGTGGTCTAGGTTAGATTAGGTAAGGTTAGGTTAATTTCAAAATATCCCATTTGAATATGACCTATCTTGGAAATGGGGCATTGTCAATGAAAATGCTATAAAAGAAAAGTGTCTTAAAATGTTATAAATTAGTGGATAAAGAAGGTAAAAACATTATAATATAAAATGGCAATAGAATAAATAATTACCATAATTACCTTAGAATGTTATAAATTAGGGTATTTAATGAAAGAATTGCAATTTTGTAGGAGTGTTGCCAGATCCTGCTAGGTTACAGTATTTTGCCCTGGTCATTTCCTGTACTTTCCCACGGTTATATACCAGTAGTTTGCCCAGGTTAGGTCCCGGTAGTCTGTTGTGGTCTAGGTAAGGTTAGGTAAGGTCAGGCTAATTTTAAAATCCCCCATTTGAATATCTTGGAAATGTGGCATTTGCAGAGGAAATGCTACAGAAGAAAATAGTCTTAGAATTGTCTAAATAAATGGGTAATGAATGTAGAAAAACTGTATGCAATAATGACAATTTTTTCAATATTTACCTAAATTAGTGGGTAAAGGTAAAACCATTGGGTATTTATCAAAAGAATTACCGTTTTGAGCAGTGTTGCCAGATTCACCTAGGTCCCAGTATTTTAGGTAAATTTACAGAAGTACTGTGTTTACTACATTATATATTTTAGAATCAGTACTCACTCTTTTGGACCATTCTAACACACTTTTCATTTATGGTGTTTCTCCCGGAGATATGCCCCATTTTACAAACATAGTTCAGAAATTAGTCTGACCTAACCTGACCCAACCTAACCTAGACCAAACTACCCGGACCTAACCTGTGTGTTCTGCAGAATGGTAATTCTTTCAATAAATACCCATTTCTCTCTTATGTGTAACTTCCAATTTTAATCCTATTTAATAATCTCAGATGTACAACACAACAAAAATATAAGTTAATCATAAAAGTATTGCATTATAAGTAAAATGTGTGTAAATATACTTACCCCCAGACTACTGCAGGATTATACCCGAACTTGACTCAATCCTGTAAAGATACAAATAGGTATGGTAAGAACATTAACTATTACCTATTAACTATTTACACATTATACACAAACTGTTAAGATACAAATAGGTAAGGTAAGAACATTACCTATTAACTATTTACACATTATACACAAACTGTTAAGATACAAATAGGTAAGGTAAGAACATTAACTATTAACTATTTACACATTATACACAAACTATTAAGATACAAATACGTAAGGTAAGAACATTAACAGTAAATTTTTACAAGTTGCCACAACAGGATTTCACTGGAATTTTTTTATTTCCTAGAAGGATTTAGTGTGACTACTGGGACCTAACCAGGGCAGACTACCGGGACCTAACCAGGGCAGACTACCGGGACCTAACCTGGGCTGACTACCGGGACCTAACCTGGGCAGACTACCGGGACCTAAACAGGAAAAAATATACAGTAGAAATTAGTCAGACCTCACCTGACCTAATTTGGACTGGGACACACTACCGGGACCTAACCTAACCTAATCTGGACTGGGACACACTACCGGGACCTAACTTGGGCAGACTACCGGGACCTAACTATAAGAGGTAACTACTGTTATGCAGCATTTGCAGAAGAAATGGTATATAGAAAAGTTGTTTGTAATAGTGAAATATAAACACTGGTAATAGTAAAAAAATTGAAATCGAGTTGTGGCAACTTGTAAAATTATTTCTTAATTATTTATACATTATAGACCTACCATTTTGTGACTCTCTTATCATTTATTGTATTTCACACATTATATTCCACTCCCTCACTTGAAAAACACTGGTTTGGGGTTGAATGTATTCACACGTAACTCCTTTAAAGTTTGTTTACATTTAGTGGACGCACTGGACGGTAGTGGTACCTGGTAAGTCAATGGAGAGGCTGTGTACAATACTACTCTCATTAATATAAATATACTAATACATCAAATGAAAAGTTTATATTCTGCTTTACAATATTGTACCATCAATTACATATATATAACAACTTTATATTTATTATGTATAGTTTTATGATAACAAGAAGAGCTCATTTGAGAACTACTGACATAGCCCATCTAAGATTCCAACAGGTTCACCAAACTTTTGATGTGTCAAGATAATGAATGTTTGTTGATCACCCATAAAACTTTAAGCAAGATTACTGATCCTACAGTATATACAACAGTTAAAAGAAATATTTACAGTGGCATTGTGACACCACTTTCATTAATCCAACTGGGAGTCTATGTGATGCGATGGTGTCGAGGGATAGCCTTTACAACGGTCCTTCTTCTGTCCTTTATTAATTTTGTTTCTGAACTCCTTTAATTTATTTTCCCTTATTTTCCAACACATAAAAATATTATTATATATTGTCTATATATTTTCCACTGTCGAATAAAAGCCCTCCAATGATGTTTTCCATGCATTCAATATAAGGTTGTTGCAACTTGCAATATTATAATTTTCTTCTTTCTTCAACATAGCCAGTACAGTCCAGGACAAAATGTTCTAAGTTTTCTGGATCAGCCATGATGCTGTTGACATTCTATTTATATAGTCATTAATCCATTCTAACAATTTCATTTCAACTCAAACAACGAACTATGAATCTTTTGAGGCATTAATTAAAAGACATACTATACACATCACGAATGACATTAAATACATCCATTGAAAGTAACTAACCTAACCTAACCTATATATGTATTATTATTATTGACCACAACTGTACAATTCCATATAACATTGTACCAGTCCTGTTAGGCTTTAACTCGTTCAAGATCTGGTCACTTATTTGTATTTGCTTCTTGGGACTTGTAGTATTGTTATTATTATTAGTTAAGTAGCGTAGACGTGGGTGTTTTCACAGTTGTAACATGGAAAGTTCATTTATTTACACTTATATCTCTATACACACACATACAGGGAATGATATTGATATGCTTCTTTCTGGTATAGTAGTGTGTCTCTCTTGGTGAGACAATTATGTAATAGCCCTAAGGGAGCAAGTTTAAGAATCCTACCTATTAGGTAAGTTTCACTGTTTATATACAAATTTCACTTGAGTTGTCAGTTGTCTTTGGATACAATTATTACTGTGTGTTGTCATGCTTACGTGGCCAGATGCCACGTTGGTCATGTGGTAGGACAAGTCACGTGTCTTAGTCATGGGGTATAGTCACCGTGGTCTTAGTCCTACCTATTCTGCTACACTAATCAGTTTATATTATCTGTGGATTGGGGCCTATCTGCTTGTGACCATTCCTTGGTTATTTGACTTACTCTTACTCTCTCTCCCTACTCTCCTTTCTACTCTCTTTCTCTACTCTCTCCCTACTCTCTCTCGTAGGTTGGCCTTCCCAGAGAACAACAATGATAAGAAGCACCCCTGTGTATTCAGGTGTTAGCCAATATTAATAATGTTTTGGTGTTATCTAGTTATTTGCTATACACCGGCTTCTATATCACATGGGTACCACTGTGACTCACACTGCTTATTACTAATATCTGCCCTATCTGCTTATCTTCTGTACAGGGTCTTAGGCAGGCAGTCTGTTTACCTGTGTATTATCTTATGATTGTGGCATACAGCACTTGCCTTATTGTGTACAATGCTCGGCCGCTACCTTAATCTATCTGTCCTCAGATAACCTTGATTGTGGAAACAAACATATAATGTAGGTAGGGTACACAATAACTAAGATATTAACAATGAATACCTCAATAATAATATAAAATTGACATCAAAGACATAGGCACATCATATACTTAAAATGAACATCAATACATGAATAAAATACACTGGTAAGTACATAAAAAAATAATCTTAGAATTAATGTGTTTAGCTGGGTGCATGTTATTGTGTGTATAAGCTAACCTATGCTAAAAATTCACACATTAATGAAGAGGCCTTGTTGCTATGTTGTGGCTGTGCAATAACATCTAAATGTTAATTTTCCATAACAAGATAATTCAGTCTACATTGATAGAGTTCTCTTATACAATGCAAAATATGACAGTAGACTTTTTCTATATAAAAATGTTATAGTACCTGCCAGAAAGATAAGACATGGGATAATAAATATTTGTACCAAGTTTTATTTTCATCAATATATGGAGTAATCAACTGATATTAGAAGGATGTTTGATTCCCATTCTCCATGAGTTACTTCCAAGCTTCACTTTTTTCTGAAACAACTGATAATAGGGAGATATTAAACAAGTCGATATTAAATGAAATATATTGAAAGGTGGAAGAGAGTGGGATATGTTGTCTAGCAATTATATATATTTTATTTTTCAATGTAACGATTCCCTTGAATCGATTTTATCTGAGACTGCCTCTCTACAGTATATTAATCCATGCCATGTGTAGGGTGATTAGGGTATTATATTGCTAATTGTCTATCAGCAGGTAAGTATAGATAGTAGAAATAGAAATTTGATGATAAAAGAGAGGTTTGATTAGTAATAGATATGAATTTACATGCATATAGTGCCTGAATTGCTTCAAAGCAAGTGGAAAGTTCGCATCCTTTGGAGAAATAGTTGCTAATAAATATGCAAGACAAACATATAAATAAGGATATGGAATATGGTACTTGAGGAGTGTGTGTCATTGATGACATCATCACTAAGTATAATAATTCTTGGAGGAATTTTGAACATTAAAAGATTATTTCTATTTTCATTGGGAATTCTTGAAGTGCGTAGCTTGTGAATAATACTTTACCTTCTATGGGATTAATAATGAGTATATAATCTTGTATTAAAATACTACGCACGATTGTATAATAATATTTCAAATAGGTGGAAGAAAGATATTTAGTAAGATAGTATTTCACACTGATTTTTCCTTTGCATGTTATAGTTATTGGAGTGATATTAAGTATGTTGATCTAATCTTACCCGCAGTAAATACTCTCCTAATAAATGGTTGTTCTTCCTTTCAAAGTTCCTGTACTCGTAATAAAGCTTCCTGCTTCCCGCAGAAATAAATAGAAGCCTATAAAGTATATGTGAATATTTTCTTTTATTGGTAAAGTAAAGCTCTATAATTCGTATTTAATATCAGTGCAATGCTTTCTACCTGTTACACTAACTTACCACGATATGCAACAGTTTGTCTCATAACCCTTTATTTTATAGGATATATTTGTATACCACTATGTAAGCAGTACCAAATAATGTTCACGAAAATACACGTAAAATTTTTCCCAACCACGCTCTGGGCTGTGGTGATGGCTCAAGCCATTATATATTTTGTATAATAAGCGAACAATATTAGCTTAGTCACTGGATTCCATTTGTGTGATAACTGTCAAATAAACTAGTGTATCAGTAAATACTTGTAGCTGTAACCACTGCTCACTGGGATAAAATTTGTAAAGAGTAAGAAATAGTGATTATATCATTCGTCACCATTATTTTATTTATTTTCCTGTTATTTTTTTCTGCTTCTTAATAAAATTGTATACGAGAGCTCTCGGATTGAAGACGTCATCTGTCCTGCGTTGTGTTCCTCGTCTGAGCCTGGAGCTGTTGAGAGTATAGACATAAAAATTATTATCCATATAGGTTGATTTGGGCCACATCTGTAATAAGAATTATTATTATATTATAGAAAACCGATCGGATTTATGTTTGTAATTGATTATTTCATTATATAGTATAGTAGGGATAAATTTACTAAGAAGAGAAAATTGTTATGTTCCAGTGATATGGATTGGTTTTATTTTGGATGGTTTTTGCGCGCTTTACCAATCACTTTATCCTGTTTACATATACAATATCATCCGCCTGGTAAAAATATTCTTTATTATAAGTTTATTACCTACTAAAGATATGACTGTGTGAAGTTTTTAAACTTCGATCGGGTACCCGTATTATTTTTATGTTATCACCTGGAGTGAACATTTGAGTTTATTTGCTTTATTATACCGGCGATTACGCATTTTATTCCTGCAAGCCAGTAAATTGCTTGTATAGGCGATTACGCATTATTTCCTTGCAAGCCCGTAAATTGCTTGTGTAGGCGATTACGCATTATTTCCTTGCAAGCCCGTAAATTGCTTGTGTAGGCGATTACGCATTTTTTCCTTGCAAGCCCGTAAATTGCTTGTACATCATGATGAAATTGTTGAACTGCAACTCACTGTTGTTCAGCGAAGTTGTCCTTGTTGTAGCCTGACTTCTGTGTGGCAATTGTTATCTCATATAATTATATGAAAGACGTTTCTTGTACGCCATATAGTATTTCCTGAGGAGTTTTTTTCCTTTTATTTCAACGTTTTGTAGTATTCATAGACTGTCATTTTTTTTTATGCAGTCTTTCCATGTGGAGGGATTTCCATTGTTTCTGTGCCACCAAGTACTTGTAGTATTTTACGGTTTTGCCGTATTGTTAATCCATTAGCTGCTGGGAGATATGGTTACACAAACGTTTGCTTCAAATTAGTAGAAATTAGATATCTTTATAATATCGGGACATGTATATGAGCATATAATAATTTGGGATTAAATATATGTGCACGTATTATTTGCGGGTTTTATCATGTAGTGGTGCCGCCACTAAATATTTAGAAAATGGTTAACCATAGGTAATATTTTATTTATGCCCTGATTTGCAATTGGTAAGGAAAGTAGAATTATTCCTATTATGTCTCCTGATTCGTCCAGGATTATATTCCTGTCATGGAGCATTGCATGATTCGCACTGAGCGATATATATGTTTTATCATCTACCCATAGTTTATGTTGATAATATATTATATGGAGATTGTTTTGTTCTTTCTCCCAGGATGTCCTGTTGCATTTTGATAAAAGGGTAATTAACACTGAGGGAAGCATTATTTAATGTATCACTTTCATTGGTTTATAAGTCACTTTTACTAAGTTTTCTGTAAAAAATCTTATCATAAAGGGAAAAGTTATTTAAGTGACTGTAATTCTCGTCCATTATTTTCATCCTCAGAGTTAAATAATGTCTTAGTATATTTTAGCATAGGAATTGCTAATGTTTACCACGTCCATGAGTGACTTCGGAAGTAAATGACAAGATGATTGTTTAAGGGATTTGTTATTTTATCTAATCATCCTGGAAGGTAGTTAATATCAATATGTGGGAGAAATTCCTTAATGGTTCGATAATATCTGGCTAATTTTCACGCTAAGGTTTGAGATTATAGTAAGCCAAGAATATATTAGTGATTCACGAGTATTTGTAAAGGATAGCCTAATACGATTTTCTAAAAGTACGAATTGCCCCTAACATTATTTGTTAATTGTTCCTGATCCGTTACAGAGTAACGAGTTTGCTGTGCATTTAATATTCGTTATGCATAAGTACATGCCTGACATAGAACTTAGCTATATCTTACATAAGTACAGTGCCTAAGCTTACTGAAGAAGCATCTGTACACGTGATATTATTATTAAGGTAATGAATAGGATGGAAATGCACGAATTAGAGCTGAAATTAATTAACCTTTATTAACTTTTCTGACTTCCATACACATCTGTCATTCTCCTGAGGAGATTATTTAGGGTGTCAATTAAATAGGAAAAATGTCTTTATAATGATTCTATATACGAACATATATCCAAGAGTGATTTTACGTTAGTTGACTGTCATTGTTCGTATTTTATGCTATTGTGTATGAAGCCCAGTGGTGGTTAATGTATAACCTATAATTATAATATCCTGGTAATATAATGAAACATATATATTTAAAGTTTGAGGCCTACCTAATGCAATGTCTATTTAACCTTCCTTATTGTTAAATATTGTGATTGTACCTTATTAGAAAAAAAATCAAATTGCCTAACTAAGCGATGACTACGTTCTTAATAACACTAACACGAAAATTTAGCATATGCTTAAATGTTGATTGAGCATTACGTAACCCAAATGGTCTACGAATGTATTAATAATAACCATGGGACGTATTAAATGTATTATTATATAATGCTACTTGCCAGTGTCCACTGACCAATTTTAATATGTTTTGTTTGAGCAATGTTAGAGAAAACATCCTTAATTAAAGGAGGGAGGGGATATTTATATTTACTTGTAGCATTATATCTCTGTAAAGAAGTACTGGCTTAAATTCACCATCATTTTTGAAACCAAAAACATTTGACTGTTAAAAGGGGGAGTTAAAATCTTAATAATACTTTCATTCAACATTTCATTTATCATTTATAACTTTCTGTCTAGTATGAGGTACGGTAGTCTATATGCTTATTTATAAATAGGTTATTCCTAAAAAATTTACCAGGTAGGGCAATCGCATTTTGATATGTGGCTAGTATATTAATAAAATTATCACGATAAATTAGAATATCTCGTCTCCTGACCAAATTTCTAAGTTTCTCCCTTATATGACTATCTTTTAACTCTTCGGTTAAAATTGATATAATATTTCCTTGTGGTATTTAGTCTAACTTCCATCTTGTACAGATCATATAAATATGTCCTTTTCTTTACCTGATTATTGGTAGATGATTTATTAATGATATAGATAGTAGCAATATTATTATCATTTACATTATGTGGCTGTACATGAGATGGAAGCTTTACCTTCAATTTATGGACGAAATTTGGTGTTAATATATTATTATCTGCAGTAGGCCTTTATGATAATGGAATAGTTCCCGTTTTTCTTTCAATACATATATATATGGACTTATATTTTGGCCTGAACAATCCTGTATTAAAATACATTAATACCTAAAATGTATTATTTTATGTTTAGGGCATCTTATTATGGGTATTTAGTTAGTTTCCTTGTCTAACTGTACAGGAAGGGTTTAGTGTCCCTAGTACCTGTCATTTATCGCTCAATCTAATTTGCACCATTTGTTAAAGGAATCATCAGATAACAAGGAAACTGTTGGTCCTGTGTCTATTATTAATGAAATATTACATGTGATACTTAAGACAGGGATTATTATTATATCATAGGTATTTACGACGACAGGGCCTACAGTATTTATATATTTATGTGATTATTGATGCCATTTTAATATTGTGGTGGTCTCGTTTCATACATCATGTTTCGATTGTGCAAGCTTTGTTTCTTTTTGTTAAGAATCATATGTTCATTTAAGGAATACGAATTTGACTCATGTGAATGACAGTATTTATGCTTAACTTTCCCATTATTTCCTGTAGATTTATTAATATAACATTCACTGGTCTTATGCAATATATTCGTTACAATGTTTGCATCGTTGGCCGTGTGAATCCCCCTGAGTTATGGTATCAAAATTATAATTCTTCTTACCCCTGAAGTGAGTTGTATGTAATACATGATGTATGATTTGAGATTTCTTCGAATTTACTTCTATCGATCCTGATGATGCAAGTGCTTTTGCTAGTTCCCTTGTATTGCCATTCTTTGTTTTAATCTTTCTTTGAACCCTTGACACTGAATTACGTACTTTACCATCCCCCAAAACATTAATAAGTGACTGTCTAAATGTGGCATATGACGTTAAATTGTTTGGATTAGAAAAAGCACTTGTGTTTAACCTATAACTGGCTGGACTATCCTGTGCAATATACTCTCTTACCAATGCTATCTTATGTTTGTCCTGCTCTATATTCGCTTTGCAAAATATCTTCTCCAAATGACGCAAGAAGAGATGAATCCCATATCTTGGATTATCTCCCTTAATTAAACTGCTTTGCATGAGAAATGGTGGTAGGGAAGAGTTTCATTGTTAGCATAGAAGAGATAGTGGAATCAAAATTTGTTAGATGATGAGCAAAGACGATAGGAGATTGTAGAGGAGTAGTCATTGTTAGAGAAAATACAGGATGATATAGTAGACAAATGGGGTTATGGTTGGAGAAGAAGAAAATGCACTCGTATGTGTTGGCACCACAACGAGACTTTTTAGGGAGGCAGGGGAATCTAGCTCAGAGGGTACTGAATCATTATCAGGGATATTCGAAGTTATTGCGATACCTTTAGATTAATGGGGAAGAATTATTTACTTTGTTTTAATTTGGCACTTCTTTTCTTTCTTTCTGAGCTTTAATGAGGAAACCTAATTTTATCCTAACATGTTCGTGGACAAGTGAAAAATAATGTAATGTAACAAGTAATGTGTACCTACTTTTAGTACTTTAGTAGCAACGATGATGACGACGAGTTGACGTCTAGGTGGGGTGTCTGACGAGTCTTGAATTAGTTAGCTCGCACACTAACACACTAGTAGTCGTTCTTGGAGTGAAGATGATGAATGTTGACTTGCCTTTTACGAGAGAATTTACGTAACAAGGTGTCAGGTTGGAGAATGGAGATGATGAAGTGATGACGTTGTCCTACGTTCCAGGGATGCTCATGTAATGAAGTGATGACGTTGTACGCTCTTGTGGTAGTGATGAAGGGATGGCGTTGTCCTTACGAGAGAATTTACGTACAGGGACGCCTGGGGTAATGATGATTGATTGTTGTGAAGTAGATGAAGTCCCCTTGTAGGTCTTGTTGCAGTTATGTTGAAGTAGGTGTCTTGTAGGTGATGAATTTGTGGTTTATCTCCCTCGTTTATAGAGGTCGTGAGAGTATACCACTTGAAGAAGAAATTACCTGAGAGAATTTTACAAGTAAAATCTTCAACTTGTCCTTGAACTATGTTATTCACTGTACTCCCTGGAAGTCAATCCTTTGCAATCTTGTTGTTGCAACACCGCTGTCACCAATGTACCAGTCATGAAGGCTTGCACTCTGGACAGAACTGGTAACTTACTTGTATTTGATTTTTGGACTTGCAGTATTGTGGTTGTAGTTTTAGGTAACGTGGACGTGGGTGTTTTCTAAGGTAATTGACTTCACATGTTCTACTTAAATTCTTTATTAAATAAATACTTATTTTCTATACACACAGGGACTGATGTGCTTCTGTCTGATAGAGTAGAGTGTCTCACTTGGTGAGACAAGTATATAAGCCCTGGGAGACAGTTTAAGTAATCCTAAATGTAACTGTACATCCTCAGTTTATATATGTTTTCCAATTCCACAGTTGCCAGAAATATATGCACTAACTGTCAATTCCTATTTTCCCCACCCACAAAGGGCAGGTCTAGAATTGTAGCTCCTCCTAGGTGTTTAGCTCCACCCTCTTCTCTTCTTCCCTTCTCTCTCTCTCTTCTTTATTCCTTATTCCTTGAAAGGTGAAGGAGACAGAGGTACCTGGTTACAGATTATAAACAAGATAACTCAGTCCAACCTTCCTTCTCTCTCTCTCCCATTAAGAATGACCTCCTTGGATATAGAGATGGAAAAACAAGATATGGGAAGGTATGGGTGTGTGTGTGTGTATGTTTGTATGGATGACCAGTTAGTGTCCCTTTCCTTCTCTCTCTCTCTGCCTATTTACTCTCTCTTTCCTATTCCTCTGAAGCGGGAATAGGAAAGGCTTGGAGAGACGAACAAGAGGATAAGGACAGTTTTAATGGTGGTGTTAATGGTCTAAGGGGGGTGTACTGTACGTAGCTGTGTGTGTTTCCAACTTGCCCAGGTGTTTGTAGAGGTCAGGTAGTTTTGGTTATCTGATTGTACACAGAAGAGACCCTTTCCTTCTTAACGGCTCTATTTGACCCGAAATGATAATATCAGCTTGGCTTTCCCTCTTAATGGTTTTTAGAACCGTACAAGCAATACCAGGCGATTCGAAGCTTTCTGTTCTCATACTCTGGTCAGAAATTATGTATCACGAGAGTACACATATAGGGGCTGAGTTCGAATGCTGGTGTGTGTGGTGCCTGCAGTTCGTCTCTGGTCAGAAATTAGGTATCACGAGTATACGTGTTGACAATATTATAAAGCTACCAGGACAAACTAGAAGGCAATGTGTAGGTGATGATGCTACTAGGGTGAAGTCCAGAGTGAAGTGTTCAACGTGCAATGTGGTATTAAAGTCTGCCCAATTTGTGTCGGAAAGTATCATTCATGAATATATATATATAGGCTTTGGTGGGATTAGAGACACACAGAATAGGTAATTTTTTAGACAGGTTTTCCACTGTAAATACATCT
>JAWZYT010000668.1:92500-101933 GCA_034508575.1 Petrolisthes manimaculis | reverse complement strand
AGATAACTTTCTGTAAGAAGCTAAACCATGACGGAGGTGAGAGAGAGAGAGAGAGAGAGAGAGAGAGAGAGAGAGAGAGAGAGAGAGAGAGAGAGAGAGAGAGAGAGCTAAGTCAAGGAAGGAAAGATGGGCAGAAGGCAGTGAGGGTGGTAATGAGATGAGAAGGGTGAGACGTAAGATACAGATGAAAAGGGGACGCAAGAGCAGCCAGGGATAAGAAGGAAGAGATGAGATGAGGCGAGGGAGAGGAGCTGAAAAATGGAGGAGGAGGAGGGAGAGCAAGAGGAGGAGGAGGTAAGAACAAGAAGAGGAGGAAGAAGAAGAGGAGGAGGAGGAGGAGGAGGGAGGAAAGGAGCGAAGGACACGATGAAAAGGAAGAATATATGGTAGGGGAGGATGATCCAAATGAAAGGAGACGAGACAGAAGGAGAAGGAGGAGAAGGAGGAAGAGTAGGAGGAGAAGGAAAGCGATTGAGGGAGTACTGCGGTTATAATGAATGTGTATAAAGGGTGAAGCTGTGGAAAGAGGGAAGAGGAGAGGAATATCAGAGAGTGAGAGAGTAGGAAGGAAGAGGAGAAAGAAGGAAGAGAGAAGAGGTAGAAGAATGTCAGAAAGAGAGAGAGAGAGTAGGAAGGAAGAGAGAAGATGTATAGAAAATGTCAGAGAAAGTAGTAAGGAAGAGAGAAGAGGCTTAGAAATGTTAGAGAGAGAGAGAGAGTAGGAAGGAAGAGAAAAGAGGAGTGACGGATGATAACAGAGGAAGAAGGATAAGGATTGGAGGAGAAGAAAAAAAAACAACTGCTGATATATTGGAGTGATTCAAGGTGTATAAAGAACGGATAGTGATAAAATGTTCAGGATAAGTGTGAGAGATGGAGGGAAGGAGGGATGGGGATGGGGAGGGGGGAACATGGAGATAGGAGGAGGGCATAAAGGGTACTAAGATAAGAGAGAGAGAGAGAGAGAGAGAGAGAGAGAGAGAGAGAGAGAGAGAGAGAGAGAGAGAGAGAGAGGAGAGAGAGAAGGGGGACACACTGCATACGAGAGAAAGCAGACGAGCCACAAAAAATAGCTTGAGGAGCGAGAGAGGCCTGCAGGGGAGAGGTGAGGAGAAAGGATGGTGATGTGAAGAGAGGTGAAGGAAGAGGAAGGGAAGGATATGTATATGAGAGAGAGAGAGAGAGAGAGAGAGAGAGAGAGAGAGAGAGAGAGAGAGAGAGAGAGAGAGAGAGAGATGATGTAAAGATAGATGAAGGGGAAGGATATGCATGAGAGAGAGAGAGTGGTGATGTAAAGAGAGGAAAAGGGAATGATATGTATAAGAGAGAGAGAGAGAGAGAGAGAAGAGAGAGAGAGAGAGAGAGAGAGAGAGAGAGAGAGAGAGAGAGAGAGAGAGAGAGAGAGAGAGAGAGAGAGAGCGAGAGAGAGAGAGAGAGAGAGGGTGAAATATAAGAGGGAGGGAAGCTGAGAGCGGCAGTAGTGAGGGGATGGAAATAGTCAGCCGGAGGAGATTGAGGCAGCTAGGGGGTGAAGAGACAGCGTTGACGTATGTGAGGTGGAAGAAGTGATGGTGATGGAGGAGGAGAAGAGGAGGATGAGAAGAAAGAGGAGGAGGAGAAAGAGGTGGTGATAGAGGAGGAAGAGGATGAGGATGAAAAAGAGGATGAGAAGGAAGGAGAAGAGGAGGATGAGAAGGAAGGAGAAGAGGAGGATGAGAAGGAAGGAGAAGAGGAGGATGAGGTGGTGATAGAGGAGGAAAAGAAAGAGAATGAGAAAGTGGAGGAAAAGGAAGGATATGAGGAGGAGGAGGAGGAAGAGGTGTGATAGAAAAAAAAAAGAGAAAAAGGATGGGGACGAACAAAGTGAAAAAAAAAAAAAAGCTACACTTTAGGATGGATTATAAAGTCATCTTGGTACCGGTAGGAAAACATTGGAGAAAAAATAGCAATCACCTTCGAGAATAAAAAAGGAGTAAAAAACACACTGAAGGAATAATAAAATATAACGAGATAGCGACAGAGGAAAAGATTATAGTCTAACAGGAGGAGAAGGAGGAAGAGGAGGAAAGGGGGGGGGGGGGAGGAGAAGGAAGAGGAGGAGGAGGAGGAGGAGGAGGAGGAGGAGGAGGAGGAGGAGGAGGAGGAGGAAAAAAAGTATACAAAAGATAAAATAAAGAAGAAGCCAAACCAATTACCCATGTAAGGAAAACACTGAAGGAAAAGATAGGGAAAGAAGATTAATACACTCAAAGTGAAAGGAAAATGGAACAGACATAAAAAAAACATAGGATGCAGTAGATGTAAGGAATTAAAAGGAAGGAATGAAAGAGGGACCTGGAATGAAAGAGGGACCTGGAATGAAAAAGGGAACTGGAAAGCAATAGAGAAGACAAATAGCCTGAAGGTAGAAGAGAAGAAATGAAAGAGAGAGAGAGAAGGAGAAAGAGAGAGAGAGAGAAGGAGAGATAGAGAGAAGGAGAGAGAGAGAGAAGGAGAGAAGGAGATAGAGAGAGAATCAGATCAGAATTTGGAGTCTATGAATAAGAATAGAAAGGGTGAATAAGAATGTAATGGATCACAAGTCGACTGGAAACTGGGTAACACTTTCAAGAGGTTCAATCCAGAAAGGAAAGGAAGAAAATGAACGTGTGATACTTGGGTGAGGGAAAGCTAGTATAGTGAGTGTGATGATGTGTGTGTCAGGTGCAGTGCAATGTATGGTTGGTGGTATAATATGGTGGAATGGTAAAGGGATGTAGGCAGTGTGACAGGAGGATCATCAGAGAGAGAGAGAAAGGATGGTCAGATATATAGATGATAGACATGTTAGGGGATACTCATATAGTGATGGGTTTAATGTTTATCCAAGAGAACAACATGGTAATGACTGATGACGTGATAGTAATTGGAGTAAGTAACTACGAGAAAAGTGTGGAAAAGTGAGAAGTGGTAGAGGATGTATGAACGAAAGAAAGAAAGGCAACGGACGGAGGAAGAAGAACGAAACTACCAGTATACACAGTAAAAATCCATTTCAGAATTAGTCAGCGTTCAGAGGTTGCAACACCATTTCACAATTAACAGGAAAAACTGAACCACTTCCCTCCGCCTATTTTTCCACCACACTACTTTTATAGCCCATGGATGGATTTTTTTCCAGTTTTTTTTTTTATTCAGTAGATTTTATATATTTTGAAAACTCAAGCGTTGAGAAATTTTTACTGAAATATTCAACAGCGCAATCAACTGTATTTTACGGTCGCAGTTAACATCGAAATCGTATTCCATTATCAAGTTTCCAACTTTCAGTGAATACGGGTAGTGACGTGATTGGATTGCAGTTTCGATTAAGCACAAATTAGTGACAAATGAACAATTACTACTGTTGTTCGTCATAATCCAAATTAGATATCATTATCAGGCCTCTAATGTACACTTTGATCCAATCACTTATATTGAACCATTTTTACTTCGTCAACTTGGGGTAAATTCACCTCTGGGGAGAAAAATGTAAACGTAATTTCCTCCTTATCTCCTCCTCTGCTCTTATCCTCAGTATTTCACTCTTATTCTCATCCTTCCTATTTGTTTTCTTCCCTCCTTTCTGCCTCTGTAATGAACTAACAAAATATCACAGTGACTACGTACCCTCTAATCGACAAACTATAACTGTATGCTCTCTGGCTCATTATTATCCTTCTCCACATCGTTCATTTTTCCCTGCGTCTTCTCCTACGCCTAATCTCCCCCGCCAGTTATCATCCTCCCATTTCTGGACCAAAACAATTAATATCTCAGCAGAAAGTCGATGTGTGGTAATCCTGTATGACTCAGCTGCACCCAGAATTCAGGCCGTTCAGAAGTCACTCGTCAGCTGGTTGAGGGATGGAGCCACACGCAATCTGGTTCAGACGCCACCAGGCCAAAATATTACATGGTACAGGGAACTTGCTTTTTTTTTTTTTTTATGGATTATAATGCTTTGGTCAGGCCAATTTTATTCGGGTGTAAAATGGTTTCATTAAGGACTGGTAAAGAAATGACAAAGTTGAGTAAAAAGAAAAACACTTGCTCTATTTAATGTATATAATCGAATCATACACGTTAGTTAAATGGTGAAGATAATGTGGGAATAGTGTGCTTTATATACAATATAGACGGACCCTCTAATTAAAAAAACAAAACACAAATATTGTACGGTAAAATTTGGTCACGAGTTATCTAAACTTAGCTCAGCTGTGTCTGGACCAAATAAAAATAAACTTAGGTAAGATCACGTCACATTAACAAGGACAAATTGTGAGCAAACAGTCTGGGAAGAAAAATTATAGAGAGCTTTACTCCTGCGATAAGAGACTTTGAAGTAATGCGTCCCGGGCTAGTGGTGAGGAGGAAAGAGGAACGAGATTGTGTAGCTGCCTGCCTTCCTGCCTGCCTGCTGCCTGCCTGCTGAGAGAACCCCGCCTGCTGTGTTAGGGGCAGTGAAAGTTTGGAATGAGGACTCGGGGGACCGGGCTGGAAGAGAGGCTGGAGAGTTGTGTGTGTACAGAGGTTTGGGAGCTGAGGGCTGAGGGTAGGGGGGTAAAGGGACGATATAGTATGGAGACTGGAGAGGAAAGGCCCTGGGTGGCTGGGGAACAAGGGGTGAGTGTAGAGGGTTTAGAAGTTATGAGACTACTGTAGGTTACTCGAGTGGAGGGATAGTACAGCACTAGAGAGCAAAGGACAGGGTTACTATGAAGTAAAGGATTATTTTATATATAGTTCTTGGAAAGTAGGAGCATAATTACTAGTGAGTAGTAGGTGTTTATGAGGTACTGGTATATTACTTAAAGAATGGTTTTGGTGTTTGCGAGACTTAGGATTTAATTACTGGGGTAGTATTGCTTAATTCTAATTATCATCTGAGAGATTGAAGGAAAATGGGATTGCTTCCTAGTAAGAAAAAAATAAAAAGACGAGTTTTTTTACATGGAAACGCTCATTCACATTCGGAGAATCATTTCCATATCTGATTTCCACATTCCCTTTCGAGAACAATGAAGCACGAAACCCTACTGAATTTCCTATTAACTTGTTTAAATAAAGTACTGTACGTTACTGGTACACACATATTTTACATAATAATTTAGCAGTTTTATTTATGTAATAAAAAGTCTAAAAGTGTCCACCGCTATCTAATTGAATTAAAAAAAAAATGTATAAGTTTTATTCCGAGGACATTATTACATGAAAACATTACACAATATAAATTTTATATGACTGATATATCCTCGACTACTTTTATACAACCAATTACTCCAATTAATTGAAAAAGTGACTCCAAAGTAAAACACTGAGTCACATCACGTCTACCGGATACGGCTGGAGCGAATTTATGCTGTCAACAGTGCAAGTGGATGGGCCGCTGGGGTGGAGAGAGTGACGCGGGGGTGGACCGGACTTAATGAAACACGTATGTGGCTGAACTCATCCTGAAATGGGCGTAGAAATGTATGGGTGTGCGGGAATGGAAATAACGGTAGCGGAGAGCGGCTTTTTTTGTGGTGGGTTGGACATGACCTGGGACTAGTGACTCTATGCAGTGAAGGCCGTCATGTGTGGCACCACGGACGCCGAGGGAACTGATGGGGGGAGGCAGACGGGGGGAGGGAGGGAGAAGAGGGGAGGGAGGGAGAAGAGGGGAGGGAGGGAGAAGAGGGGAGGGAGACGAGGGGGAGGGAATGAGGGAGATGAGGGAAGGGAAGGAGTTGATGGGACGGAGGGAGACGAGAGGAGGGAGGGAGGGAGCGACCTAGATGAGGAGAGGAAGGGAGACGAGGAGAGGGAGGGGAGGGAGTAAATACGAAATAGAATCAACATAATTATTAATGACAATGAAAACAAAGCAAATGAATAACACAAACAATAGCCAAGCCAATCACAGTTTAGAAAATATTTAACACACAACTCCAAAATGAGCGGAAGTTTGTAATATCTAACTTCGAGGGTAATATTAACACACCTACACCACCACCAGCATGAATGAACAACACACACCTGTAATATATAACCAGCAAAGCAAGAAATAATAAGTTTAACTCACTTACCACTGGATCTTTTATGACTCTTGAAGTTGAAGTCACATATCTGAAAATAAATAAAAAATGAAATTAATTAAATACTCCTCTAGTGGAATGAGCTTATACAAATATTATGCAAGCACAAAACAAAAAAACATATCTACTGTATATACCCAAATAAATCCTACAATAGATTTGCTACACAACACCTCGCATTTATTTTTTTCCTCAACCAATACACACAAATCAATAAAAAAGCTATCACAGGACGGGAGGGGGTGGAGAGAAGATATTGGTGCGTGAATCAGCACGAGTAAACTAATTTTTTATTGACTGAACGGATGAATCGACTAATGGACGACACGACACACAGATTCCACACGTAGCCGACAGTACACCAAACACTACACTACACTACACTATGATATTGCCTACAAACGGAATTTCTCTATACGTTAAATGCGAAATGAAAGATGAGCGAAAAGCCAGACGTCGTGTGTGTGTGTTTGTGTGTGTGTATGTATGTATCAACGCTGACAAATGGATGAAGAGGAAAAGTAAAAGCTTGCCAAAAAAATGGAGGTGGATATTGTTCGTTCACTCTCCCCCTTTCCGCCTCCGTATCTGACCGTTGGCACTCTCCTATTTTTTTTTTATTCTTGGTAAATTGAAAACATCCTAACTACGGTAACTGCAAACTACACGGCACGTATGTACGCCATATCCCCAATACCGTACTCGAAAAAAGGATTAGGTGGTGTACGGTATGGGATTCTGAATGCTCGAACGTATATTCCTGATAAAACAGACTGCATGGCCGAGGAAAAGATGAATTGCAGTACAAATCGGTATACACATTCCTGACACAATGTACAGGTGAAGGAAAGGACGAGTTTATATACTGTACACATCAGAAAAGGTATATAGGCCTACACCTATTCACATCCAGATGAGGAAATTGAGGAGTAGTTATGCTTTTAATGAAGATGATACATTCAATATATTTCATGGGATTTCTGGAAGGATAACACTAGAGGAATTGAAGTACAAGAGGAGGAGGATAGCAAGCAAAATAGGGAGATTGACTGACTGATTTGGTGCCTTACGTATCAATTACACCTCTTTACAGATATTCCCTAATTACTAACTTAGGATAGTCTATACACATCCACCCAAATACATGTTAAATGAGGAAATTGATGAAGGAAATGCACACTCCTGCATACTAAAACAATGATAATATTATATCACAGTACACACAACTGAGAAGAAAGAGACCCGAGTGGTAAGGCGAGGGGGTTGAAGCTCGTGTGCAGTGAGGTGACAGGGCGGAACTAATGCTGATAAATAGTGTGTGGGAAAGATATACAGGAGCACTTAGACCAAGATGAAGTGAACGTCACGACACACACAACAGATTGAATTAGAATGGTGGCTAGACAAATGAATGTTTTTATTAATGCATACAGACGCTGAAAATATGAAGTAGATGGATAATCAAGGATATAATGGTAAATCATAATTAGAAAAAGAACAGATATAGACTGCTAGACAGACAAGAAGCTAGAATAACGTATGATGCATTAATGAGTTATAAATACAAGTGTTTTTTGTTGTTGATGTTCTCCCGGGGCAGAATGGCCTCCTGTTCCACAAACACTCTGGTCTGGTCAGACACTCTGGGCTACGAGGCAAATCCCAGAAATATGGGACCAGAATTTACGTGACCAGGGAGTCTGGGGGCCTCCGACCGCCAGGGAGATTGGTGGGGAATGTCTGTGGAACCAAATCCACGTTGCCACATGAGCTACAAGCTGCATGCAAAGGGATATTGCACCCCTGTGTACTGCCGGTCCAAACAACAGTAAAAAAAATAAAGAGCTTCGGTTACAGTACACCTCACGTTGATATTAACTCCATGTGGGCAGATCTCGTTAAATCCACTAGAACAATCTTTTTTCCTCGCCCTGTGAGGGAGGGCTAGTATTCAAAGAGAATAAAGTAAGCTCCCTGGGCAATTCAACAAGTGTTATATATATACCGGTATATATATATATATATATATATATATATATATATATATATATATATATATATAATATATATATATATATATATATATTATATATAATATATATATATATATATTATATATATATATATATATATATATATATATATATATATATATATACAATCTAAAAATAAAGATGTGTTCAATGTAAATCTGCAATACAAAGTCAGTCAGTATGAAGTACTCACTACGGTAGTGTTGTGCAAGTGTGAGCCTCGTATAAACAAAAGTACAATATAATCAACTGTAATAATTAACCTTGCTGACTTGGGCTTCATGTGAACCTGATCGTCTATGAAAGTATGGATAGAGTTTCACATGACGAAAGCAATCGACATTAGATATCAAAGTTCACATACATATACAGCAGTGTAGTGTAGGAATGCTGTTGGGAAATATCGTACGCCCGAACACGATACGTTAATAAAAACAGAATATTAATCGGTACAGTTTCAGTTTACCAAAAGGCAATAGTATAAAGGATATTTATAAATTTGTATATCCCCAATAGTACAGTTTCTACAGAAAAATGCGATAAGTATCATAAATGAGGCTTTCCATAAGTATCGAAAATTAGGCTTTCTATAAGTCGGCATCAAACAAAAAGGTGGAATAATGTTTCTATCACACATCCGGCAGGGGTATGGAAAGGGGGAATACTGAACACCGTATATCAAAGTAATGATCGCCTCAGAACCATTCCACTCCATTGTTTAATATTCTATTCCTTTTCGAATAATCTTAAAATAGAATTACAGGGAAAAATACCAGGTAAGCAATAACAGAGGAAGGCAATAACAGAGGAAGTATAAAGGCAGTTCCGATATAAAATGGTGGAAAATTGTGTTGAAGACAACAATAGGGAAAGGAGTTTTCAATATGAAGCCTAAGAGATTGAAGCCAAGAGGGGGAGAGAAGGACTGACTGGGGAAAGGGAGAGAAGAAATTGGGTGGTAGAAGGGTAAGGGGAAAGAGAGAAGGAGGAGAGGAGGAGGAGGAAAGGTATCGGTACACGCTCTTCTCAAGATTTACAATTTTGATAAGATGGTATGTGGTATAGCATGCCTTACTTTACCCTCCCCTCTCCTCATTTATCTTTTCCTCTTCCCTTCTCTATTTTCCGTCTATATTCCCCCAACAGCTCCTCTTCGTCTTGGTGCAACTTCCTTGATCGCCATTGCACTGTACAGTTACGAGCACTTGTATCTGGTACAGACGCACTGTCACTTCCCTTCTCCCGTACCAGTTGTAAGTGACAATTGTACCTTCATTCTACCAACCTTTCTAACTCCCTCCC
>JAWZYT010000668.1:0-87500 GCA_034508575.1 Petrolisthes manimaculis | reverse complement strand
CACCATTTCTACATAAAACATACATTGTCAGAAACACACTCTCACATAATATATACTGTACACAATGAACGGAAACTCGCACATGTCGTACAGTAAATCAACACAACCACACATTCAGGTTTTCTCATTCATAGACAAAACACCAAAAAAAATAATACATACAGAAACACCACACACCACTTTCACATTTGTTTCAAGGACTCCCCCCCCCTACACATCCCCAGACTGACTCCCTTACCCTACTTATATTCCCTCATCCATTTCAGACACACACACATACCTTCCCAAACACGTGAATTCTCCCTCCCCAAATTACATATACACACACACACACACACACACCTTCACATTATCCTCCAACACATACAGACACAGACACACACACATACATATACACACACCTTCACATTATCCAACAACGCACACACACACACAGATACATATACACACACACACACAGATACATATACACACACCATCACATTATCCTCCCACACATACACATACACACAGAGCAAGACAACAGCCGGCATCCCAGGAACCGTAATTGATTTCCGCCAACACGAGCCTAATTTGTCTCTTCACACATGGCCATTTCTCCCTCCCTCCTCCTCGATATGTCTGCGTCTCCACCACTGGCACAAATTAGCAAAAGGAGTTCGTTCACTCATTCTTTGTCAGTACCAGTCTTTGTTTAGGGAGAGCATGTCAGGTCCGAGGAGTTCTAAGGGTAGTTAGGAATTTCTCCCTCATATTTCCGGAGTGATAGAAAATGCTGAATTTATATGTTCATTCTGTAATAATTGATGATCGTGAATTATTATTATTTTTGGTATTAGATAAAGTAGAAAAGATGAAATTGTAGCGCCTTGCTGGGGAGTCCGTTAATATATTCCTGGTTCAAACAGTGTTGTGGTGTCCAAGCATATTGGTATCCCAGATTACAGAACGGCCACATATTAGTTTGCATATCAAAATGAATATCCTGATTACCAACAACTTTGACTTATACTTCTTCAAACGCAATGTGTCTTTGCATCTCGAACGAAATTGGACATGATTTTGGCCTTCTCTCACTTGTTTAATTTCACAGGTGAGGACAATAAGTTGCCTTCACCCTTTAGTATTTATCTTCATTATTTAGAAAAACTACTGCGTTACATTGATGGCAGGCATTAGCAGCTGTACACTGGCGCCATGACAGTCCTGCCGTCTGCTGCCTGCATGGGAACACCTACAACCTTGCCTGAACCCAGTGCTCAACCTCTTGGAATTTCACTCCACAAACAAATATGTTTCACGAGTAATTATTATCAGTTACCGTAGACAACTTACCTTAAGGACTGGAGGGAGACACTGGTGCTGTATTTTCAAGGACAGAACCTCGCTAAGCAGAAAATAAAAAAATATTTGACGGAAAAAAAAAACGGACAACGAACACACCCACTGTGTCTGCGTGTTTGTGTTTGTGTTTGTGTGTGTGTGTGTGTGTGTGTGTGTGTGTGTGTGTGTGTGTGTGTGTGTGTGTGTGTGTGTGTGTGTGTGTGTGAGTGTGTGTGTGTGAGTGTGTGTGTGTGTGTATGTGTGTGTGAGAGTGTGTGTGTGAGTGTGTGTGAGTGTGTGTGTGTGTGTATGTGTGTGTGTTACGATGCTGTGTTTTTCCCTCATCCTCTCGCTTCCATCTTTAACTCGCACCTATTTTTCCTCTTTCTCCCCCTCTCTTTCCGCCTCACTCTCCACCTTACGTAATTTCCCACTCCTTTCCGTCACATTCTTTCAGTGGCACTTTTAGTTTTACGCACACACTCATTTTTTCTCTCACTCCCTCTCGTTTCCTCTCATGTTCTCAACTTGTCTGAATTTCCGTTATCTTTTACTTCTTTCTCTCGTTTTTCTTTTTATTTCTGAGCATGCCGATAATTCCTTGAACTCTTCTGTTTGAACTCTTTGTCTGAATTTCAATCTCTTCTATTTTATTGTTTGTTTTTGTCTCTTCTTCATAATCAGCCTTTTAAATTTATCTTTCGTTTGCACATTTTCCCATTCCCACCTATATTTATTTCTCTGGTACTGCATCTCTTCTCCATCCTCATTTCCATATTCAACACGCTCCTCCTGGTCGCCTTCACTTCCAATCTCACCCACACTTCCCAGACAGACTTCATCTACATTCCTTCCTTTCATCACCTAGGCTTCATCTTCCTTTCATCATCATATCAGGTGGAGGAAGTCACCATGCACTCAGCAGCATATACACAAACTGGTGACTCACTCAATTTATTAGCAACATATCACTAATCACTCTTTTGTAATATGATTCACCTTACTCCTACCTGTAGCATACATCTGTAACATTTCCCTCCCCTACTCATATGTTGTTATAATTTATTTCACTCGCACTGTAATTCGCTCTTTCTGTAAATCACTTCAATAATTTTCCTCACGTAACAGACTTTTTTTTTAACAATTGTGCAGCTCATTAATGTAACTCCTTCTGCACCTTCTTGGACAGGCGTGTGGCGTGTGGCCGGGCAGGGGATGACCAGCAACAGCATACACGGCCACGAGTCAGAGGGGGCCTTTTTCCACCACCCAGACTTGCCCTATTTTGACTACCATGAGTCTGGCAACGTGACGGCCAGGCTCGGCACCACAGCTGTCCTCAACTGCAGGGTCAAGAGCATCGGTAACAAGACGGTGAGTTGTGACTACCATTCTGTATAGATATTCATAGACAGTGTCGTGTTGTATTTACTGTACTATGTAATTTTTTGACGCCTAATTGCAGAGTATTAACAGTATTTCTTGATGTTCTCATTTGATTAGAACAAAAATGATAACAATGCATTCCATGAAAGAATAAAGGCAGTCTGGATGATAATGATGATAAATGGAGATGTAAGATAATGATAATGATGATGAATGAAGAAAATGATGATGATGATGATGTATAGAGATAATGATGATGATGATGAATGAAGAAAATGATGATGATGATGATGTATGGAGATAATGATAATGCTGATGGTTCCCTACGATAAGTACAGAGGAAAAGTGAGCATATTCCCTAAGTAGGCTACTGTATGTATATATCCTTTCCTGTGTTGTCTGTAGCGCCGGAAGGACACCACCACCACCACCACTACTCACTGTAACATCCATCCAGGTCTTGATGGTTATAGCAGCTGGCGTTGTTATTATGCAGTGTGTTGTGTGTCTGTTTGTCTGTCTACTTACTGCACTGTCTGGACCTTCTTTCCTGTCTCGACTCTCTTTCCTGTCTCGACTCTTTCCTGTCTCGATTATCATTTCCTCCCTTCCTTCCTCCTTTCTTTCTTTTTCGGTGTGTCAGGGAATATGTCTGTCTATTTATTTTCTTATCTGTCAGGTTGGCTGTCATATATATGTCTGTTTGTCTGTATGTATGTATGTATATATGTATGTATATATGTATGTATATAATATTATGTATTGGTCCCTTTGTCTCTCACTGTGTTTATCTGTATCGCATGGCATATGTATATTTATGCGTCTCCCATTCTCTCTCTCTCTCTCTCTCTCTCTCTCTCTCTCTCTCTCTCTCTCTCTCTCTCTCTCTCTCTCTCTCTCTCTCTCTCTCTCTCTCTCTCCTTGCACTTCCATCAGTACTCGGCCCAATCAATAGTAAGTGTTGTGGTGACCTGCATATGGCATGGCATGGGTTGGGTTGGGAGGGGCAGTACCAGCCACCTTTGTTCACACACACACACACACACACACACACACGGCGGATGTCAATTGTGTCAGGGAGGGTGAGAGGGATAAATATGGGTAAGCTCACACAGTCACTAACAAATGTATGTATGTCTGCAAATGTACACTATCAACAACACTACTTCCACCACAACACTCCTATAGAGGGAATTATACTGCCATATTATTTTACGTGTGTGTGTTTAATTTAAGGCTTCATGCGCCGCCGCTCACACTTTTTTAGAAATCTGGGCGAGAACGAGAGACAAAGATAAATGGGGTGGAGGGAGCCAGAAATAAATGCCAATGAGACACACCTTCAATTGTTCCTCCTCACCCGCAGTCCAAACTTACGCCCACTCCACACATATGAACATTATATCTCCTCCTGCAAACTCCAATGCAGGAATAGGCACTCTCAAGTTTCTGGGCATGGCTGAGCTACACTGAAAATACTGCCCTGCCAATACCAGAAACTTTCCCTTTCTGTAAATCTTTCCATTTTCTTCCTTCTCACCATGCGAATCGTTTCCTGAAAATAGAAAAAAAAAATGCTTCAGCTCCAAAAGAACGGTTGCGAATCCGAATTCTCAAAATGAAATTCTTAAGGATTTCCAGGTATCTCCTTTTTTCAGGCAAGCTGTGTGCTCTTATCTGATTTTTGCAGTGTTATAAGTCGTGGAATTATCATGCGTGTGTCCCTGAAGTAGCAGAGTATAATACCCTCCGTTCTACCGCTGTTCAACTCCGATGGTTCCCCAGGCCGTGAAAATTTAAGTGGAAACGCACAACCAAAGTGAAAAATGCAGTGGAGTGTTGGTGTTGATGAAGGCAGCGCGCAAAGAGCTTTGGCTGAGTGGGGGAACACGACGTCGCTAAAAGGAACGGAAATGATAAAAGCAACTGGGATTTATTGGAAGGAAATCCACTAGGAAGGAAAGGCACTTGTAAAATCCAGTACATAACCAGGAGTCGCTGCAAGTGTAAATGCACAGAGACACTCGAGCAGTCAGTGACATAAAGGCTACCTCTCCCCTAACCCTTCAATAACTCACAGCAACTCGTACGCTGCTCTTGTGATGTTAACCGTTAAAATATCTGAAAATGCGGTGTAATACATAACGTGCTAGACTGAGTTAATATAAACCTTTAGCTCTTATAATATCATTGTGAAACTTTGAACAACTTTCCATTATTCCAATCAAAATTTCTACAATGTTGCAATATAAATGAAGGTGACAGAAGAACAAAGAAATGTTGGAGGCTACAAGAGACATGTTCGTCGTCCCCTTTAGTGTTCAGGGACCTTGGTGAGTGGGAGAAAAATACTTTGCTAGTGACAATAACGAAGCCTCTTCCTCAGCTTGTAACGCCGGCCAACAATGGGAGTGAGTGAGTAATGACTAGGTAGGTGGCGGCCAGTCCTCACGCCTCGCCCGCCTTTTGGGTGATAAATAAATGAAGCAGAGGAGACGGAAGGGATGAAGGGGAAGAATAAAGGGGAATGATGTGTCGGAGGTGATGGAGGGGAAAATGAGAGTAGTTACTGAGAAGGAGGGTAAGACTATATGAAAGAGTTTGGGACAGAGAGGAAGAGTGCGATTACAGAGAAATAGACAGGGGTTGAGAAACAGATAAGAGTACTAAGATGGCGTGTAAATTCATATGATAAAATAGGGAATGAACAATGGTGGGAAGAACAGAAAGGGTGAATGGCTGAAAGAGACACTGAAGGGATACGATACTGGGCACAGAAACTTAAGGGGTTACAAAAGATTGATTGATGGATATTACGCGCCGCAACATCGAGATCCTATAGCGCCAGAAAAATGTGATAGAGAGGTGTGACAGGGGTTACTAAAGAGGGACGTGAATGACAGAATACGAGATGGAGAGAGATTGGGTATAGTGCTGACAGAGTGCATGTAGAAGGAGAGAACCGATAAGAGAGAGTTGGTACATAGAGTTGGTATGAGAGAATAGACGAGCACTGCATGGTATCTAGGCCGGACTAGTTTGGGCGATTGGGTAGGAGGCGGGTACCGTGATCAACTGGTATTACGAGGAAGATAGTAATTACAGGTGATGACAGAAAATGACCTAGGGAGAGAGAGAGAGAGGGTGCATGTGGACAGGTGAGGGTGTGGACATGTGAGGGTGTGGGAAAGGGAATAATGAGGGTTGGGGGCATGTGGGAGAGTGGGTGGGGGTTGGAGTGAGTGGGTCAGGTGGGTATCTTAGAGTAGGTGGGCCAGGTGAGAGTATTGATGGGGTGTGTGAGACTGTATTGGGTATAATAATGAATGAGAGAGAGAGAGAGAGAGAGAGAGAGAGAGAGAGAGAGAGAGAGAGAGAGAGAGAGAGAGAGAGAGAGAGAGAGAGAGAGAGAGAGAGAGAGAGAGAGAGAGAGAGAGAGAAAGAGAAAGAGAGAAAGAAAGAGAGAAAGAAAGAGAGAGAGAGAGAAAGAAAGAAAAAGAGAGAGAAAAAAAGAGAGAAAGAAAGAAAGAGAAAGAAAGAAAGAGAAAGAAAGAAAGAAAGAGAAAGAAAGAAAGAGAGAAAAAAGAGAGAGAGAGAGAGGAAAAGAAAAGATAAAAAATATAAAAAAAATATGTCAATAATACCTTCCAATAAAGACATCACTAATCACACCTTACCATCTACCTCCTCCTCCTCCTCCTCCTCCTCCTCCTCCTCCTCCTCCTCCTCCACCTCTTCCTCCTCCTCCTCCTCCTCCTTCTCACTGTCTCACCACCACCTCGTTCACTCACACACACATGTATTAACTCGTGTTGGCCATCAGCACGACTCTCTCTGTTATTGTGTCTCCACTTCATTTCCTTCTCCACTTTTCACATCGTCTTGCCTCTCACCCCTCTCATTTCCTTTGATTCTCCCATCAATTCTGCCCACCTGTCACTCCACACACACACACACACACACACACACACACACACACACACACACACACACACACACACACACACACACACACACACACACACACAATAAGAACAAGAACAAACACGCAAAAACAAACACCCAGCCACAAGCACACAAACTCATAACACCCTTGAGGCGACATCAGAAGAGCTCTCCCCTCCCCTACCGCCACTCAAGTTAAGACATTTTCGTTCATGTCTCTCTAATCCTCTCTTCCTTCTGTCGTTTTCCTGCCCCCTCGTATGTGTGTGTGTGTGTGTGTGTGTGTGTGTGTGTGTGTTTGTGTGTGTGTGTTTGTGTGTGTGTGTGTGTGTGTTTATCTATATAGCTAGCAATCAATCAGTCAATCTCTCTCTCTCTCTCTTTCTCTTTCTCACTCTGTCTTTCTTTTCTATACTCTCTGTCTTATTACATTACACCTAACACAACCTGAACTACACTTACATACACTT
This sequence comes from Petrolisthes manimaculis, assembly GCA_034508575.1. Taxonomy (NCBI): domain Eukaryota; kingdom Metazoa; phylum Arthropoda; class Malacostraca; order Decapoda; family Porcellanidae; genus Petrolisthes; species Petrolisthes manimaculis. The sequence goes on along the minus strand of JAWZYT010000668.1, from coordinate 80,376 downwards.
TCCTAACCTATATATATCCTTATCAAATCAATCTTGTTATGATGCATTCTCTTCGTAAAAAAAAAAAAAAAAAAAAAAAAAATCTCAGATGCACCCGAGCCTTGGAAACAATTAAGGTGTTCCTCTTAACCAGGTCCTCTGTTCACCTTTACTCACGTATTCCGACCCTGACATTCACAAGGTCTGGTGCTGCGGGATTAAAACTTTATTCTCCTCTCTTCTCAGTCACCCTCGAGCACTCTTACTTCCACTAAAAATAGATGCTGTCACTTTAATTTACTAAATCTTTAGCTAGAAGCCAAACAACAATGCTTAATTATTTGTATATTTTTCATAATTTTCTTCTCGGACATTTAACATCACTTTTCATACATAAAAACAAAAACTAAAGTAATTGAAATCTTCAAGTTCTTCATTCGACAAGACTGGGAACGTGTTGATTTATCTCGTCATTTTATGTCTCACCTGAGGCTTCATTTACGTTGTTTGTTTCCTTCTTCTCCAATTGCAAGGCCAGGTTTGTGAGTCTCACCTGACGGACACACTCCCCAGCCGGGCACTGCAGGCGAGAAACCTCACATAGATGCTGTCATTTCAACACTACATAGTCGACATCTCAGTTAGCCCTTAATGGACACATAATGACCTTTGGATTGAACCAGACTTGCAGAAGATTATATTTAGTGCTGCAAGGAAGAAGCACTCCTGACGTCCACATGTTAAAAGCTCTCATCGGCTTATTTCTTTCATAAAATATCTGAACCAACACTAAGCGATACATATTTTATCACAGACAATTCCCAGTGTCCAAGAACTAGGTATACGATTTCAATTTTATATATTAATATCCGGAGTTGGTGGATTGTGAAGGGAACCTAATGCTGAGTCCTACAGAGTGATGAATAACACAAACTTGCTTCTAAACACTCCACTTCATATTGGCGCATGGCACTTTCACTTATTCCAGAAAGAGAGAAAAATGAAACACAGTGAATGCTAGTATAGAAAAATTGCATGAGTTTTCTAAAGTGACTGGGAACACCACACATTCGACTCTACATTCGTTTCACTCTACGATTGTACTTGGAATTGTAAAATACTAAAAATCACTCAGTCCCGAAGAACTACGTATATGGATGAATGTTATACAGGGGACAGACAGATCAACCAGTGAGGTTCCCCCTTTGTTCCCCAGCGGCCTAAATCCTGGCAATATAGTCGCCAATCCCAAGCTTTACCATTGGACGACTGCCTTTCTGACTGCTCCCAATTCGCTGTTAATATCATTCCTTTTCTTGCAGTGAGACGCGGCACTGTCTTGGCCCTCCAGGGTTACATGTGAGAGTGCTGGGGGTCGTTCAGGCAGGGAATGGGTCAGGTGAACGGCCTGGGGTAGTGGGAGAGGTATCTGGAGACGCGGGCGGTTAGTGGAGGGGTTAAAGTTGCAGTAGCTTGGTTGGGTTGGTTACCTGCATGAAAAAATAACCAAGAAAAAAATAAAAAAGCTGATGGAAAGTTTGTTAGGATAGTAAATAGTATTTATATATATATATATACCAGGCCTACATCTCCACGCTGGAGGTAACTCTTTACTAGGGAACTCTTACAGAGGAAGGGTTCCCCGTGCCCCTCGCTCTGCGGCTATTGCACAGAAACAGGACCCGAGTCAGCTTCGGCTGTGGCTGCCTAAGCAGGAAGGCATCAGATAGTCGACTCTAACACCCTACCCCCTGCTCACAGAAATGGTAACCACTGGCAACAGTGAGAGGTTTTTTTAGAGTGTCCCAAGCAGGACTCGAACGTTGGACTAGCCAGAGGAGGTTAAAGTTGCAGTAGCTTGTATGGTTGGGCTGGTTACTACATAAAAAACAACAAACTAAGAAACAAATCTGATGTAGAGTTTGGCGAGTACAAAGGGTGACTGGTGCATGGATGTTTGGAGATGTGGGAGGTGTATGGATGGAGGGATGAATCAATAGGGTGGCTGGAACATGGCTGCATGGACAGAAAGTATGGCTGATGCATAAACAGTTTGATCAAGGTGATGGGTCGTTTGATCAAGAGAGTGGTTTTTGCTGGGGAATGGAAGGTTATTGGGTTTGTTGGTTCAGGGTGTGTGTTCCCGGAGGCTTGGTGGCACAAGAGTGATGGTCATGTCACTGGAGGAGGAGGAGGAGGAGGAGGAGGAGGAGGTGGTGGTGGTGGTGGTGGGATGATTGGGGTGAGAGAGAGGGGTGACTGTTGCATAGTGTTATATATAAGGATGACTGTAGCAAGAGGTCTGGGTCAGCATACACAGTAACTTGGGATTTACTGTATATGAGTGGGTAGATTACAGGGTGGGGTGGGTTGGATACATTGGCAGAAATGGTACAGTCGCTTCAAAGAGTTTTTATTTTCCTTGTGCTCCAATCTGTCTAGATACTATCGCGTTCTGGTATTAGTGTTAAGTTTTTACTATATATTTTTTCTATTTTCAGGACATTATCTAAAAGTGGTAGATGAGGAGGTGTGCGTTAGCGTAGAAAAAGCAGGTCGTAGGATAAGAAGATTAGGTCGAAGGATAAGAAGGTCAAGTCGTGGGTAAGCAGGAGGGAGTTTCGGGAGATAAGAAGCCAAAGGACCCTTAAGCCTCACAACACAGTAGGAATGGGCAAATCGTGTCGTTCTTTGGGAGGCTGGGACAGAAAAGGAGGAGAAGGAGGTGGAGAAAAAGGAGAAAAAGAATGAGAGGAGGAGGAGGAGGAGGATGGGCAGTGAGGAAGGTACGAAGTTGCGGCGGTGGAGGGTGAGACCAGAAGTAAACTGAAAGGGAGAAGTGTTCGTTGGAGAATGTTGTGGAGAGAAAAGTTATGATCGAGAACGCAGAGCTAGAAAGGCGAAAATGTGGTGGAGGAACTTCGGGAGTGAAGCAGAAAAAGGAAGAATAGGGAGAGAAAGCTGGAAGGCGAATATAGAGGAGGAGGAGTAAGCCAGAGAGAAAGTACAAGAAGGGTAAAGAGGGAAATGAGGAGTAACGTGGGGAAACTTATGATGTGGCAGGGAAGGGTGAGAGTTAGAAAGTCATGACATGGGGTAATAAAGTCCTATGTAAACACAGTGATATGCAAAAATGAATATATGGCATTAGTAATACTATTTCCACAGAGAAAAGTGAAATGGCAAAGTATAATTTCATATCCATAGCTACATACACATTGTTATTATTATCAGCAGCCACCAATAAATAAATACTATCTCATATTGCCCACAGTTACAAAAATGTGTGATAAATGCAGTATCATAATATTCAGGGAATCAAGTGTTGCGGCCAAACACAATATCATTATAATCCACAGTTCCACATAATAATCAAGGGGAAAAACAAATTATTTAACCCATAACACAACAGGTGGAGCACAATTTTATATTCATATACACGACAAAAACACATGATTATTATTCCCATACATCCAAGGATAAAATAGTTCACATTGCCAATTCCACTTACACATCCTACTGACAGAGAATAGGGGAGCACCAATACTGACAAACAACAATTTCCTAACCACCTAAAATGTCATGGGAAAAAGAAAAACAAAATTAGAAGTTCGTATCAATATAGAATGCACAATGTTAACAGTGTTATGAAAAAACAACAACAATGAAATAATACATAGGCAAAGCATGATAGCATACGAAAATACACACTCAGGCAAAGCACAATATTATAAATCATAATCATTTATATAGATAATGGACAAAGCAGAATGTCATATCTATACAGAACGTACAATGTTAACAGGAATACGAAACACAACAATATATAATTTACTGTATTATATATAGGCGAAACAGGATATCATACCAAAATACACACTCAGGCAAAGCACAATATTATAAATCATATGTATAGGCCTATGTATTATTGGTGTGTGTGTGAGTATTGAGCTGAGTGTGTGTGACCAAGGCTTAGGGAACACAATAAGGCTGAGGATACGAGGCGGGTCAGCGGGTTAGGGGGCAAGGAAATGCTTAGTGCAGGCAGCTGGCCCATCTGCTCCCATATGACCAGACACCCTGTGATACCAAAGAAAATATATATATTGCACTCACAACAATATTTTGAACATACTGTAATATCGTGACCAAAATCCCCAACTGACCACAGACTGCAAACCTTGTATTATTATTATTATTATTATTATTATTATTATTATTATTGTCTGCAGTTACGTATTATCTTGTCTGTAGTAAGCATATTTATGACATTCCACTGAGTAGATTAAATGTAACTTTGTCTCGTCTTGACTATGACACGCCTCTGAACTTGAAATAAATGGATTCACTGGGAACATTTTTCAACAATATTTAGAGAGGATGGGAATGGTCAGTAGGAATAGAGTGAAGTAATAAAGGGGAGACAGAAGGTAAAGAGGAGAATATTGAACCAGTCAGGGAAAGAGAGAGGGCTATAATTATAAGATGGTTAATAAGAATGCAATGTAACCTTGGACATTCTCACGGACCCACTAGACTAAAAAACATGACAGAGAAACAGAAGGAATAGAAAGTGAAGAGAAGTTGAAACAGGGATAAGGATAAACAGAGGCAATGGAACAGACGGGAAGAGGATGGGAGGAATGAGTGGATAGAAAGAGATGTGTAGACTAAGGGGAGAGGGAAGGGAATGGGAAACAGAGAAAAAAATAAACGGGATATATATATTTTTTTTTCTGTGAAGAGGGTGTCATAATGGAGGAAGGGGTGTGTGAACCATATGGAAAGGACCTGAGGGGGATATATGTGGAGAAGAGAATGGAAGGGAGAACAAATACGAGACAACGAAAGATGGAAAGGAATCAAGAAGAAAATTAAGAGTAGAGAGAAGAAGGGAATGAGAAAAGAGGGAAAAGAAAGGGAAGAGGAGGAAGAAAGATCGGGGAAGTAAAGATAGGGAAAGGAAAGGAGAGGAAGAAAGATAGGGAAAGAAAAGGAGAGGAAGAATGACAGGGAAAGGAAGGGATGGAAAGGAAGGGATGGAGAGGAAGGTTTTACGAGGCGAGAAAAACACGTCTCTGATGGGATTTGAAATTCGTGCTTCATTTCCCAGCCGTCCTAAGAGGAAAGTATGAATCCAAAGTCTCTCTTGGTAGAGGGAAGAGCCATCACCTCTTCTCTATGTATGTGTGTGCCACCTTACTGTCCCTCACCATCATTAAACCTCACCTAACCTGATTTCATATAACCTAACTTAACCTGACCTGACCTGACCTTATCTGACCTGACCTAGCTTTGCCTAAATAAACCTTAACACCTGCAGTATGTGGCCTGTCCTAAAAAAAAAATATTATTCCCTGTACCACGAAAGACTTCTGAATAATGCGAGCAGGAAGCGGAGGGCCGCCCACCTCACCCACTTATATAAACTATTTCAATTTTAACTTCCAGGGGTAGGAGGGAGAAGGGGGGAAGGCTGATGGTAGGGGAGGAAGGGAGGGGAAGGCTGGTGGAAGGGGGAGGGGTGTGAGCTGGTGGATGGGGGAGAGGGGGGGAGCGCTGGTAGATGGGGAAGGCAGGAGGAGGGAAGGCGAATCCGGATAGAGAAATAATTATTTTTTCTATTGAAGGTGATAATACTGGGAGGAGTCAGGTGAGGGATGGAGGAAGAGGGAGGGAGGAATGGAGGAAGAGGGAGGGAGGGATGGAGGAAAAGGGAGGGAGGGAGGGATGGAGGAAGAGGGAGGGAGGGAGGCAAAGATACGGAGAGGAGAGGAGGGGAGCAGCTGGGAAGGAAGGGAGGAGAGGGGAGAGAAAATAATGTGCAAGTGAATTAAAGAGGTAGGAAAGAAAGGCATGCGAGGAGAATGGATGGAAAGAATGGAAAGGAATGGAAAGGAATGGGTAGGAAGGAAAGGTAAGAGAATGGAAGGGATGGGAGGGCGGTGATGGGAAGGAAGGGAAATGAAGATATGTGAAGAAAAGATGTGGGATGAAAGGAAAAAGATAGAAAGAGAAAGTTTGGGATTGAAAATAAACAGAGAAGAAATTAAGAGAGAGGATAAAATGGAGGCGGAAAAGAATGCCGTGCGATGGAAGAGGGGACGGTGAAAATGAAGCGAGGACAGTAGAAAAAATAAGTGGTTGGAGGGAAAAGAATGGATTACAAAAGATTAGCAAAGGACAGAGATGATGGAAAGGGAGATGAGGGGCTGGCATTATAAGTTTATTTTTATGGTAGGCTGGAGAAGAAAGGTGCTAAGATGGGGAATTGAGACGAAAGGAGCGTAAGACAAGGTGGGATCAGAAGACAATAAGCATAGGAATGGAGACAAAGATTTAATCGTGTCTGCTATAGTTGCAATGCCGACGAATTATCTGACAAAGGAACAGCTATTTGTATCATAACAGCAAATTTTGAGAGCAATTCTTCTTTAAATCAGTTTATTTCTACTGTCACTCAATCAGTCGTTTTATGTATCTGTGTGACAATATGTGCAGGTATATACTTATGTACAATACATTATGTTTGTGTTTGTGTGTGTGTGTGTGCGTACATTCCTGTCTGTCTGTATGTATGCGTGTCACAGTTTGTCTGTCTGTTTTTTTCCCCATTCATCAATCCAAACATCTGAATATTTATGGATATTATTTATTTTCCATATATATACGGTACATTCACAAGTCATACGTTTTTATACATTTAATAATCACTCAAATATCAAACCTTATTATCAATTTTAGTATGTCGTTAGAATGATGTCAATTATACTTCTTGTAAAATAATATTATAAACAACTGTTTAACTTAAATGAATTTCACCAGTGCAACATTATAATATGTTTAATTAATCATTGCTTATCTTAATGTCAAGAGCCAATCTGTTTTCAATATCCATTATCCTTAGCAATGTTAATAATATCTTGTCAGCATTATGATTGTCAGATTATTGTGTCCTTGACCATGGAGAATAATCATGTGACTTTACAGAGGACAGGAATTCTCCCTCTATTTCTGTTTGTGTCCCATTCTCCATTTTTCGCTCTGAGTATATATATAAAATATTTTCTCGTTTTCTCCTACTTCCACTCAATCTCCTCACACCCTCATCCATCTCCTCCTCCTCCTCAACTCTATTTACTCTCTCTCTCTCTCTCTCTCTCTCTCTCTCTCTCTCTCTCTCTCTCTCTCTCTCTCTAACACACACACACACACTCTCTTTCTCTCTCTCTAACACAAACACACACACACACACATTCTCTCATATATACACACACACTCTCTCTCTCACCATCCAGAACAGTGAAAAGTCCAGTTTCCCCTTTATACCAGAGTCGAGTTCCCCATGAAGGAGGCCCTGGTGACCGGGTATCAGGTTATGGGGGTCCTATGTGTTATTCAGGCGGGAGGGGGAACTCATGTTTACATATTCACCGTCAGTATGGGAGCCTCCGGTTATTTGACCTCCAGAATGGGATGGACTGACATGGAGGGAAAGAGATAGATAGATGGTTATGTTGTGGGACAGAGAAATAGAGAAATAGATAGATACCGTACTGAAAAGATGAAAAAGTTTGTTTTAGACCCCAAAGAGGAAGCGCTCAAGAGTTTTAGACACCTACATCTACGAAAACTTAAAAAGAGTGCAGCACATTTTTGTTAAATTTTTTGTTCATTCTCCACACCGGAATCTCTGGGTGTTTTTTTGAGCCTTAGAATGTGCCGCTTTAACTTGGGCCACATTTCAGCAGTGAAAATATGGTGGGGTTTTTTATAATGTTCTGCCTTTATCTTGTAAAAAGATGTTGTATCCTATATTTTTACTATACAGTATGATGATGAAACACTATGTATAGGATATATATATATATATATATATATATATATATATATATATATATATATATATATATATATATATATATATATATATATATATATATATCTATATACAGGCAGTACACATCTGTTTTGAAATTCTGCATAAAAAGTTGCTGGTCTCCACTCAACCCACAGAGCTTAGTGCTGCATTTTCAAACCTTTTTCTACACTGGGCTCCTAAATTTATGTCCTGAAGATGAATATGTTTATGACTGTGGTCTTTTTACTCGAACGTCAGTCCGTTTACTTGGGCCACATTTCTGTTGGTGCTTGTTCCTGTTTGTTTTTCTCCCACTCCAAGTCTGTCTCAGCTCTGTCGTCACGAGCCTGCAGCCAACCAGACCAGCCTTTCAGTGCCACACGTTTTCCCTCTCATACACTCAAGCCACACCGTGATCCCAGTAATAAAAACATGGTATATATTTAACATTTGGTTCTCCGACGGACAGAGTAAATGGCAATGATTATGAAGTAGAATATGAGTCCCCTGATTCCTCCAAACTGTGACAGGAAACGCAACCTCAACTTCAATATGAGAGGTGGTGTTGTTTATTGATACAGTTTGGGGGATACATTTGCCTCCTATTAGCCGACATCTTCATTGAGCATCGTATAAGAATCACTGAGGTATAGAAATTAAGGCAGTATCACCAGCTGAAAAAAAAGTTCGCCTGCTAATAAAATGTAGACTATACAACTATAATGTCGAACGAATTCTCTTGTTTACTGGTTTCATTACAGCACTAATTATATCTTTTCTTTTCACCCTTCCTTTCATCCTACCCTTCTATAATACTCATAGTCCATCTCTCTCTCTCTCTCTCTCTCTCCTCTCTCTCTCTCTATCTCTCATCTCTCTCTCTCTCTCTCTCTCTCTCTCTCTCTCTCTCTCTCTCTCTCTCTCTTTCTTTTTCAATGTATTTTAATTTCTGCAGTTTATTCCGTACAGCTTTCCACTCTGTATATTATTACATCGTGTTCCATGCGACTTGGTGTAATTCGAGCTTCAGTTTATGTAAATGCGGTATAAATTTCCTTCTCTACAGAATTTGTATTCTTGTTTCTGTTCCGTTCTTCATCTTATCTTCCCCAGGAAATTCTGTTCTCATTCCTTTCTTCTTCCTCCTCTTATCACTCCAAGATATTGTTCTCGTTACTTCCTCTCCCTTCCTCCTTTACCCTCCATATATTTTTGTCAATTTATCTCTTGTCTTTTATCCTACATTCTTACATCTTGACATAAATTCTGATATTCTCCTGTGTCCTCTCTCTCTCTCTCTCACCCCTCGGTCTATTTCTGTCTGACCTATTCCTGTCCCTCTTCTTCTCTTAAACAATTTTTCTACCCTTCTTTAACTTTTAGCTTCCATTTTCAATTTCTGCTCACGATTATTCCAAAGTTTCACTCCCTTGTGCCTTCTCCTCTCTCTCTCTCACTCTCTCTTTCTCTTCCTTTTACTCCCTCTTGCTGTCTGCTTCTGTCACCTTCGTCTTTGGAATTTATGTTCTTATTTTGACTCCCAGGTCATGTTGTCTAACTTTATATTCACTGTCCCTTAAATCTCTTTCTCCCCTCTTGCCTCTCTTTCTCCTATTTCTCCCCCTCCCTCTCTACTCCCTCTCCCTCTCCTCCTCCTCCTTCCTTCTCCTCCTCCCTTTTCCTCCTCCTTCCTTCCTCCTCCTCCTCCCTTCTCCTCCTCTTCTCTTCCTTTAGTGGTTCTAACGCTGCTCCTGCTGTTACACTATTTTCCTCTCTTTCTTCTCTTTCCATTCTGGTTTCCCTTCACACGCTATTCTTAATTTTTGTTCCTGCTGCTCCTCCTTCTCTCTTTCCTTTTCTTCCTCCTCTGTCTCCCCCTCTAGTTTCTCTTCCTCCTCCTATTCCTCTTCTTTCATCTCTCTTGCTTTCTCGATTTTTTTTTACTATTATTTGATTTCTTATTCTTTATTTCACCGCATGATTTGCTATCTATACCTCATCATGTCTCTCAGTGTTCTCCTCTTCCACCTCCCAACCCTTCTCCAGTTCCCACCCCAATTTTCCTGTTACCAATCCCCTTCTTTCTTTTCCTTCTCTTCCTCCTCTCTACGTCCTCTTCCACTCCCTTGTTGCTGCGTCCCCCTCTAATCCACTCTACATTTTAATCTCTTGCCCTTCCTCCTTCACCTCTTATGCTTATCTACCTTCCTGCTCCTCATATCCTACTTATTCCATTTTCCCCTATATTCTCTGTCTGTCTGTCTGTCTGATTCCAGCTTCATCACTCTGTCTTTCCTCGTCTCACTGTCCCGTCTTTCATTTCTATCTCCCTATTATTTTCAAATATTACCCTCTCGATCTGTCCTTCCCCTCTCCCACATCTTTCTTTGTTTACTGAACCATTTTCTTGAATTCTTCATTTATTATCCTGTCTCTCACTCTCTTTTTCTCTCTCTCTCTCTCTCCTCTTTCTCTCTCTTTTCTTACAATCTCCCCTTTCCACATCATCACCCCTTTCCTTTCTTTTCCTTTACCATAATTTGCTATGCGTTCCTTTCTTTCGTTTAATTTCAATGTTATGTCCCTCGTGCCTTTATTGTGAGCATTCCTTTCATTTCTGTAATATCCACTCTTTATATTCCATTATTATTTTATGACTCCTCTATTCGTGTCCTCTTTTGTCATTCATATTTCCTCCTTCCAATATCACACACCTCGCGCTCCTCCTTTCACTTTCTCTCCCTCGTTTACCATATTCATCCTTTCTTCTGAGTTATGGTGTATCTCCCTTTCCCCTATTATTTCGTTGTGTCTGCTTACTCCAGTTTTATTCTTCTACTCAATTTCCCCTTTCTACGCTTTAATCTCTGTTTTCATATCATAGTCTTCATATACCTCTCCTCCCCTGTACCCTGCCTATCCCCGTTCCCTACAGTTCCTTTTGTTGTTACGACCCATTTGATTCAGTATGTAGCAACTCTTAGACCTGCTTTAGAATCGGACGTCCTGAACGGCTGCAACTGAGTGACAAGACTGAACAGCTTTTTTTATCTGACAACATTTTTGGTCAGGAAATTTTGGGGCATCATCCGACTCAACAAAATTACAGTAGCAGAAATATGATAGACGCTAGCAAGTACAGTTCTTAGCACATTATAAAGGAGAAACTCTACCCGTTGCCTTGCCCGTTGTAACTACTTCACTTAAAGTCAACAGTTGGTGCCGGAAAAAAAACTTAATCTGTTGGTTAAAAGAGGTGACTATACCCTCATTTTGATTTGGCATTTGCTCAACATTGTATCCCTCACTACCAACGACACAGAATGAATAGGAGGGATAAAATCGATTCTCTTCAACGTAGTGAGACAGCGGCGTGTTTCCCCTTCACTTGCTATGGAAACTATCCGCCCAAACAAGCCTGGGGGACAATATAATACATGTACGCTCCCCTATACACCAACTCCCTCTACCTCCTGAACCCCTCTTCCATTTCCATCTCCTTCTCCTTCCGTCTCGTCTCGTCTCCCATTACTTCACCCAGTAGAGTTTGTTTGCCGTCGGAGTCTTGGGTCGAGGGTTGGTCTGCCTGTCCCTCCTCTGTCTGTCTTTCCATCTGTTTTGTTTGTCTGGGTTGGGAGTCTGTCTCTTTCTGTCTGTCTGTGTGTTTGTTGATCTGTTTGTATATCGGTTTCTGTCTGTCTATCTGTCTATCTGTTGTACTATATATTATTGCTGCTCTATTTTACAATTCGTTACTTTGCTTGATCTGTTTTTACTCTACCTACTCGTATACTACTCTACTCAACTCCACCAAACCCAACTCTCCTCTTTTTAATCCCAATTTACTCATTCCACTTTTCTTTATACTAAGATACAGTGCCCTGCCTTTTCCAGTTCTACTCAACCCTACCCTATACCTTATCCACCCTAATCCTACCCTGTTCAACCTTATTTTACCCAATTCTATCCTACCCTGCCTTACCCAACCCTACCCTACCTAACCCAATCCTATCCTACCTTACCTTACCCTATTCAACCTTATCTTACCCAACCCAGTCTTACCCTACATTTAATCCTACTTTACCCAATCTTATCCTACCCTTCCTTATCCCATCCTACCTACCCAACATAATCCTACCATACACACCCCTACCCTACCCTACCCTACCCTATGACACTCAGCCATCGACCCTTATAGCAAAACAAGTGGCTCTATTTACATCCATTAGAAACAGTTCAGAGTAATGCCAACAGCAGTACCCTTACTCCTACACAACACAACCTCTACAAATACTATCTCTCTCTCTCTCTCTCTCTCTCTCTCTCTCTATCTCTCTCCTCTCTCTCTCTCTCTGTACCCAATGTTACAGTAACTATACGTCTACTCTCTCTCCCTCTGCTCCCACCGCCACTACGATACTCTCTCTCTCTCTCTCTCTCTCTCTCTCTCTCTCTCTCTCTCTCTCTCTCTCTCTCTCTCTCTCTCTCTCTCTCTCTCTCTCTCCTCTCTCCTTTGTCCGTCAAATACTGTACATTCTCTTCAACCTTCCATCTTCCATTCGTTCCTCTAATTCATGTCTCTCCCTTTCAGTCTTCTCCTCTCTCTCTCACTTTATTCTCTTCCCATATCTCTTCTTCCCTCCATTTCCTTTTATCCCCTTTTCCTACTCACAGTCCTGTTTTGTATGTCGTACCATCTTACTCATCTCTCTCTCTCTCTCTCTCTCTCTCTCATCTCTCTTCTCTCTCTCTCTCTCTCTCTCTCTCTCTCTCTCTCTCTCTCTCTCTCTCTCTCTCTCTCTCCAAATTGGCTGTCCTTCCCCTCGAATTCTTACGTTGCTCTATCCATTTACTTTCTCTTCTTTTTTCTCCATTCTCTTCAATTTGTAATCCTTTCCCCATTTCTCTCAAGCTTCCTTCTGTTTTTTCTCATATTCCCTTTTCTATTGCGCTCAGATTTTCTTGCTTCTTCCTCTCACATTTCCGTGTCTTATTTTCTCACAGTTTCATCTCTATTTTCTTCACAGTTCCTTCCGATTTCTCTCACCCTTCCTTTCCTTTTACATCCATTCCACTTTCTCTCCCCATTCTATTCTCCTTTCTTATCCTACCCTCCATTCTCTCCCCCCTCCTCCTCCTCCTCCTCCCTCCTCGGCCTCCTTCTTTGCCTCAAGCTCAACTCTGCCATCAACATCAGCGTCACTCGTAACTTCCAGACTTGGCCTTTTAAAAGGGAGGACACTGTGGCCGGCAATATGAAGGAGTGTTTCCTCCCGGCGGGGGGGAACGAAGGCGGCAGGAAGGGAGGGGAAGGGAGAAAGAGAGAGGGAAAAATATAGAGACATTGAGTGAAGGATGCTTGGCGTAGCGGAAGTGAAGGAAAGGAGGGAGAGGAACCAAGGTAAAGAGTAAGAGGGCCAAGATAAGAAAGAAAGAAAGAGTCACGTTAGTTAGGAAAGAAGTCAAGTTAACTTGGAAGAGATCAGGGTAGGAAGGAAAGAGGATGGACATTTTGTAGGCAACTGTACTTTCAAGTCTTTAGTGAAGCAGGGAGGATGGATCGGAAGGAAAGAGGGTCGAAAGTTTGGAGGGAACTCAAAAGTCCTTTATCCATTTTAATGGGTAGGCAAATTATATAGTTGGAATTTTATTGAGGGACACCAGTTCACCAAAAAAAAAAAATAATAAAAAAAAAATAATAATAATAACAATCTCCCTCTGTATGATATTGGAGGAGAGGTTATTGGTATCATATAATGTGGCCACAAGAAGGGCTACACCGGTACTCAAGGAATGCCGTATCCCTTAGAACACGTACAGAAGATGCTTCACCAATAATTTAGAAGGCGATTAGGCACAGAAAATACACATGATATAAAACCTCAGAACTCTAACCCGGATACTGAGGGTAATAAATAACAGATCCGTCAGTTTCATCACCATAGACAATTGAGAGAGGACACAAAAAAAACAGCACCATCTGAGCTTCCCGTTTGCTTCTTCTCTTGGGGAATGAATTGGCTTGGAATAATTGGCCTGAAACACGACCCAGGGACACACACTCGTGGATGATTGGGGTCACACTCTCCCCTCGACTCCTCTTAAAAAACATGCCCGTTCAAAACAAGTTGGCAGTATCATATGACTTGATTCCCTATAATGATGACCATGAAGATAATAATGTTGACGATAATGATGATGATGATGATATAGAGGACAATCAATCCTTGCAACAAAAGGGAAGAAGGGGGAATCAAAGCAAGGAAGACAACAACCAGTAAAGAAAGAGGGTCATTTTGTTCGCAGGATAAAAATGCTTTAAAATATAAATGAATAATACGTCTGGTTGAAGTTATACGTTTCTTCAGAGTTTAGCCGCCGAGATTTGCGTGAAACCCCACACTGGCAGTATAGACACACAGACAGACAGACAGACACACATTACTCGTGCCTGAATGAATATGAGGGATTGAATGGATAACCTGATTGAATGAAAACTTAACCGTGATTGAATGAATAACCGTGATTGAATGAATAACCGTGATATATATATATATATATATAATATATACTGAAATCCGTCAAATCCAGAAGAGCCACAATTTCATCAGAGAATCTGTGAGTAACTCTTGCGAACCTCCTTGAAAATTAAATCCAATATCTCTTAATTCATTTGTCAAGGTTCTTTTTTTGCCCGATATTATTAACACATGTAATTATTAAAACAGATGATGCTGTAAAATGATTGTGTGTCCCTCGGTGGCTTAGTAGATGGAGTTAGAAGAGGAAGGAGGATAATTATTTATTGATGATGAAGGTATAATAACGAAGGAAAAACTTATGGCGAATAAATGGGAATATCAAGATGAAAATATTCAGAGAGGAAAAAATGAAGGAATGCAAGAGGAATGAGAATTAATGGGAAATGTTGAAAGTAAGAATTGGGAAAGGAGGAATGGAGAGAGAGGAATGGAGAGAGGAGGAGGAGGAGGAGGAGGAGGAGGAGGAGGAGGAGGAGGAGGAGGAGGAGGAGGAGGAGGAGGAGGAGGAGGAGGAGGAGGAGGAGGAGGAGGAGGAGGAGGAGGAGGAGGAGGAATGGAGAGAGGAGGAATGGAGAGAGGAGGAGGAGGAGGAGGAGAGGAGGAGGAGGGGAGGAGGAGGAGGAGGAGGAATGGAGAGAGGAGGAGGAGGAGTAGGGGAGGAGGAGCAAGAGAGATGATGAATGGAGGTATGAGAATGGAGAAATTATAGATGAAGAAAGGTGGTAAAAGTTGAGGGACATGTTATCCTTCAATCTTTCTCACCACACCCACCAAGAAGGAGTAAAAAAAACGCAGTAATGAATGGATGAGAAATATTAATAAAGAGAGAAAGATAAAATACGAAGGGAAGGGGGGAAGAAACAATAGATTGAATGTACGATTGAGGAAAAATTAATAAGAATATTATAATAAGAATTGAGGAGTTAAATTATAATGAATGAGTGAATGGTCCAGGAAAATGAATAAACAGAAAAATGGTGAAGGAATCCAGTAAAAAAAATATATGAATGAAAAGACGAAACAAGAAAAACAAAATATACACACCAAGCGAGATACAGAGAAAAATATATGTTGAAGATAAAGAGACTAAGCACAAAATTGGGTCGATAGAACGTGGGAGGAAGAATGCGAATAGATTTGAAAGAGATAAACGAGAACAGGAGAATGAGGAAAGAAACGAGAGAGAAAGGACAAAGTTGACCGGTAAAAAAAAACGGGAGGAGGAGGGAGATAAGAGAGTGAGGAAGGGAGGTCAATATGTGGAGAGTGCGAGGGAAGAGAGATGGCCATCGTCAGTGATGGACACAGAAAGAAAACTAGAGAGATATTGACAAAATGAAACAGAAGGCGGATAACTAAAGACAGATAATGAGAAG
Source organism: Petrolisthes manimaculis (assembly GCA_034508575.1). Classification (NCBI taxonomy): domain Eukaryota; kingdom Metazoa; phylum Arthropoda; class Malacostraca; order Decapoda; family Porcellanidae; genus Petrolisthes; species Petrolisthes manimaculis. The sequence goes on along the minus strand of JAWZYT010000668.1, from coordinate 64,618 downwards.
CATAAACATACGGTACTGTATTGTGAGATGCATATAAACGGAATTATACAAAAGATAATATTATATATATATATATATATATGAGAGAAAGAGAGAGATATAACAATGAATGAAAGTGACAGGGACAAAGAAAAATAACGATAAAGAAAAGAGAAGGAGAGGAGAAAGACGGAGAGGAGTAAAGGCACGAGGGAACAGAGAGAGAAAAGCAGGAGGAGAGAGAATGGATGAAAGGTTGTCAAGGAGAAAACATCGAAGGATATTGAGGGAATTAAGAGAGAGAGAGAGAGAAAGGGAGAAAGGCTACGTGGAACAAGAGGAGGAGGAGGAGGAGGAGGAGGAGGAGGAGGAGGAGGAGGAGGAGGAGGAGGAGGAGGAGGAGGAGGAGGAGGAGGAGGAGGAGGAGGAGGAGGAGGAGGAGGAGGAGGAGGTGGTGGAGGAGGAGGAGGAGGAGAAGGAGAAGGAGGAGGAGGAGGAGGAGGAGAAATAACATGTGATATCCTATGTTCAGGAAGATAATCTAAAAATGAATCACGGTACCAAAGAGGCTAAGCAGATAACTCGACCCAGAGTACTATACTAATTCACCAGAGAGAAGGGTACATAATATTATAGAGTTTGTGCAATGAGGCCTGGAAACTGAATCCTGATACCGAAACCTGCATGGAGAAAATTACTCGACAGAAAAGTTTTCACTCAAAAGTAAAGGGTAATTATGACCACTGGCAGTCCGACCTCACGCACCTATTTCACCCTTTTATCTGATCCAGGTCTCCATTAACACACACACACACACACACACACACGAAAAGGTAATATCCGAAGACAAACAAGAGACAGACACACAAAAAAAAAAAAACATATAGTTACTGTACATACATATAACATACAGTGACTTAAAAGCTTATACATACACACACGCACACATGTAAAAATAGAGTCGGGCCAATCACTCTCCCACCCACACACCCACACACACACACACACACACACACGTTCATATCTCCACAAACAAAGGAATCTGCTAGTGTGTGTGTGTGTGTGAGAGAGAGAGACAAAAATCCCGATGAACTCCTCTATACGCCACATTACACGCCACAATAACACGAAGCACAAAAGGTCAGTCAGCACACCAGGGGGGGAGGAGGAGGAGGAGGAGGAGGAGGAGGAGGAGGAGGAGGAGGAGGAGGAGGAGGGGAAGAGGAGGAGGAGAGGAGGAGGAGGAGGAGGAAGGCACTGATGAAGCCAGAGTACATGAATAATTAACAAAACATGCACTCCTCATCACCACGGAAACACGGCAAGTAAAAGGGAGGGAAGGTGGGGTGGGGTGGGTGAGTGGGGGTGGGGGGGGGGACGGTGCATGGTGGTGAGGGACTGTGGGGGGGGGTTGGGGAGTTTGTTCAGGATTATGTTGCTTTAGTTTTGTGTTTTGTTTATCTATAGTCCATGCATAATTTTTCTAATGACGTATAATTATATTTTTTTCTTCATCATCAATCATCATCTCTCTCATCATTATTCACGTTATCATTACTACAACAAAAGGCAAAGGGAATGGTGTATTATCAAACCTTCCAATGAATTAACAGCAAACCTCTTAATATGATTCTGTAAGAGAATAGCATATTTTTGTTACATTGGAGTGTTTTGATTCCTCCAACGTATGCCAGGAAACAAAACCAAACGGTCAAATATAATGGTGTTCTGTTGCTTGGAATTGTTAGAGGGAATCAGTTGCTCCATATTTACCAGCAGTGTACTACCCCATTAAGTATAAGTGAGTGTACACATCGTCCCTCTGTTAAGGACCCTGTGATCGTGTATGAAAACTGGAGGCTTCTGATTCCTCCTGAATATGCTACGAAACAAGCTCCTTCCATATAGGTGGTGTTTCGTGGCAATGTTTAAAGGACTCATTTAACTCCAATTTCCTGACTACATCACAGGGTCCTTTAAGGGCAGAAACACACAGCCTTTATTCAGTCTCGTCTCCATACCGTCATTCTCTCAGGCTAATAATCAATTCACCTGAGCGATTCCTAATGCGTGAAGGAATCGAACACTCTGTAATGTTCTTATGGTTCGTATATTAATAACCTGAATAACCGGGGGACTGAACCAACGCACACGATTTTTTGATAGACACCATGCACACTCCACCCAAGCCAAGCAATAAGGGTTAATGAAGACTGGGTTATATCAAGTTAAAAAAAAGCAAACAAAAATCTTCTAAAGTGTAAGTACATACATGCCTGTCTGCCTGCCTGTGGGTTTAGAACTTTAGAGGTTTAATCGAATGTAAGGTGGGGTGAGTAAAAGTGGGTCTCAGGGTGCGAATATATACCCCAGGGAATGAGGAGAGGAAGGCCAGAGGTGGTATAAGGAAGAGGAAAATTAATGCGCCTTCTACCACCAGGAGGTTAATGGCGATGTCAGGGAAAGGCCTCCGAGGAGCGTGTGATAAAAGAGCGATATAACGCTAAAGGTATGGCTATTATGAGAGAGAGAGAGAGAGAGTGAGAGAGAGAGAGAGAGAGAGAGAGAGAGAGTGAGAGAGAGAGAGAGTGAGAGAGAGAGAGAGAGAGAGAGAGAGAGAGAGTGAGAGAGAGAGAGAGAGAGAGAGAGAGAGAGAGAAAGAGGAAGAGGAAGAGGAAGAGGAAGAGAAAGAGAAAGAGAAAGAGAGAGAGAGACAGAAACAGAGAGACAGAAACAGAGAGAGAGAAACAGAGAGACAGAAACAGAGACAGATAAACAGAGACAGAGAGACAGAGAGACAGAGACAGAGAGACAGAGACAGAGAGAGAGAGACAGAGAGATAGAGAGAGAGAAAGATAGACAGAGACAGACAGAGAGACTGAGTAGGAGAAGATGAGTGGGAAAACGAAAGAATGAAAAGGAAAGATTTACTGAAAGACCCACACACAAAAAAAGAAAAGAATTGTGAGTGAGTGAGTGAGTGAGTGAGTGAATGGAAGGGCTTAGCCTGGAAAATGGGGTGAGGCGAGAAATAAATAAAATAGCGGAGTCTGAGGAACAGTTTCGAGCCGCCTGGTAATTTATGCTAATGTGATGAAGGAATAGACTTTATGACTTGCCAGGGAATGAAAGAAAATGGAGAGAAAAGAACAAAATAGAAGAAACTGGAATGGTAAAGAATAGATGTGTAAGTATACGTACGATAGGTATTGCTAAATAGTCGATTTCCACTTTATAGGTGCTCCCCTCACCAACCCTCTCCACAGCCCACTTCCCAACCCTCTATCCGATCCTCTTACACTTCCCTCCACAACCCTCTCACAATTCCTCCTCAACCTAGCCCCAACCCTCCTTCTAACACCTTCATACCCATCCCCAACCACCTCCCAACCCTCCCACAATCCCTCCCCAACCCACCACCTCTCCAACACTCTCTTCAACCCATCCCCATCCACCTCCCAACCCTATCACAATTCATTCCCAACCATCCTTCCAACCTCCTCTCCAACCCTATCACAATCCCTCCCCAACCTATCCCCAACCCACCACCTCTCCAACACCCTCTTTCAACCCATCCCCAACAACCACCTTCCTCAACACAGCAGGTATTTTCTCATTTGTATTTCCCTCGCCCGGCCGCTCGAGCATATTTTTGGTGTTGCTCTACGATACTGTATTCCGCTCAGCGTCCATTGTTTTCTCGCCTCGTATATTCCTCTCCCCTCACCCCCCCGATGTGTGTGTGTCCTCGCCTGATTTTCTCTCCGTTTTTGTGCCCCGGTGGACGGCTCTTGTTTCCCCGTCGTCCGTCCAGATTTGGATGTTCTTTCTCTTGTTCCCTGTTGTGCTAAGATTTTTTGTCTCACGGATATAGCCAGCCTCGGATTATTATTTATATATATATATATATATATATATATATATATATATATATATATATATATATATATATATATATATATATATATATATATATATATATATATATATATATGTTTTGTTTTTATTTTAGGGTTTTGCTGTTCCTTCCTTTCTCTGTGTAAATTTATCTGCTTTGTTTTTTCCCGTCTATAATTATTTGTCTCTCCACACAGATTCTAACTGCTCTGATTTACTATTATCAACTGAAACTCGAGTAGTTCCTTAAAAAATTAATAATAATGAGGGACAATAATAAGTTTACTTGTATCATCAGTAATATTTATCATCATTGGCAGCTGAAGCATCGACTCCCGAGGAACATTCACCACTACGAAATATTTACTGTGATTAGCTGATTGATGGGTTTACTGATCAGAACGAAGGCAGAGAAACTGATAGGGTATTTTTCGTCGGAGAATATTAACAGGAAGGAGAGCAAATTATAAAGGAAGGAATGGGAGAGGAGGGTTAGTTGTTTAGGTGAAGAGTTAAAGGGATTTTGTCTATGGAGTGTGCAGTGTATATTATAAACAAATTATTGTTGAATTTTTCACATATAACCCAACTATTTCGTAGCTATGAAACATTTTTGGAAGGTGGCGCCACAACTTATCAGTAACGTAACTTTAGTCTCCTCGCAAAATCTATTGGATTTCTACACATTTTTTTTTCCTGCACCTCTCTTCCGATATCATAGCGTCACCCCCACGCCTCTCCTGGGAACCCTGCTCTCTCCTCCTCTCCAGCTCCACTAAGCCTCCCCTCCCACTCCTCAATTCCTCTCTACTTAATCTCCGAACCCACTCCTCAACTTCTCTTCACTAGACTTCTCCTTCAACTCCTGTCCTCTAAACATCCACTCTCACTCCTTAACTCTGCTCTCCATTAGTTCTCCCATCATATTCCTCAATTTTCTCCCCTACCCTCCTCTCTCAGTACTACTTATTTGCCTTTCTACTGATCTCCTCCATATCCTTACTCCCTTCCCTACCGTACACTCTCCATTTATCTTACCTTTGTCCACTTTTCTCTTCCCTCTCTACTACTCTTCTTCCTCCTTTTCTACTACTTTCTTCCAACTTAGCTATTCTTCTTCTTTACTAATGCCTTCATCACATCTCCATTACTCTTCTACTACACTTCTATTATATCTCTTCCCTTCCTACTATCCCCCTCGTTTCCTAACACCCATCTTCTCTCCCTCCCTACTTTTCTCCTCCTTTCCTCCAGTCTCGGGCACGTCCCTCTCTTTTCTCTCTCCCAGTTCAATAATACACCTTCCCCTCGCACCCAATATTTTCTTTCCACGATCTGCTTCTTCATCACTTTTTCCTTTCTTACCCGTTCCTTTTTCTTCCAATTTCCTCCCCTTTCCTTCCTTTATCATCTCACCGCCCCGTCCTCCTTCCTGCTCTGGTCTCCTCCTCCTCCTCGCCTTTCTCCTCACTTTGTTTTTTTACTTTCTTACAGTCCTCTCTCTCTCTCCGACCCCCTCCCCTCTCTCTCCCTCTCTCTCCTCATTGTGAATTCGCGTCGCGGTGCCAAATAACAAATTCCTCACGCACCCCGCCATGCTACCTGCTCTAATCTTTCTCTTTTCCTCCCGTCTTTCTTCTCCTGTCTTCGATTTGCTCTGGGTGCCATCTCTGTGAGTTGGGTTGACACATTGGCTGCCCCTTCAGTGCCCACCCATGCAAGGTCTCCCTCAAATGTGTTCGACTTGAGGACCTGCTGGCAACACGTGCATGGAGGGCATTGAACTCCACTTATAGGTTCAGTGGCGGGATCTTTTTAACTCTTTTAACTCTTGTGTGTGTGTGTGTGTGTGTGTGTGTGTGTGTGTGTGTGTGTGTGTGTGTGTGTGTGTGTGTGTTTCTGTGTGTGTGTGTGTGTTGCTATGCGAAAATGCAGCCGTGTTTGTGGGTATGTACGTGTCTGTAGGCACGTGTGAGTGTCTGTTTATTAAATCTAGCTTCCCTTTTCAGACTTATTTACTCAAATCTCGGGTACAATGTCGTCACTGTGATCTCCTTCCACACTGCCAGTCGTACCAGAATTATTTTCCTACCCCTTTTTCTTCATCCTTCATCTCCCCTCGGCTATTTTTATTTTACTGTACTCCATCTCCGTTCATAGATCCCTGTTTCTATAGTTCAATTTTTGTCCTGCCTATCGTGCTCTCTAAATCAACTGTACTTCTGTGTTCCTTTTCCCCACGTCTCTTTCCCCTTTACTTCACTTCCTCTGTTCGCGATGTCATTTCCGCCGCTCTTACTCAGCTCCTCCCTCTTTCCCTTTCCTGCCTAAACTCCTCCACCTCGCTAGACTTCCTCCTAACCCCTTCACTTCTACCTCTCTCTTCCCTCTTATCTCCCGTTGTTTCTCTTGCTCGACTGAACCCAAGCCTCTTCCTCACTTCTCTTGGTGTCCACTCCTCTATAAAACTTTCTTTCCTTTCTCTTTTTTCTGTCTCCCCGCTGCCGCCCCCTTCATTCCCACCTTCCTCCTGACTTCGCCATTCCCACTATACGGCTGGTGCAATAGGCGCACATTTCTCCCGTGGTCCGGTCATGAAAAGGTTTCATCCGTTCTCCAATTCATCATCAGCCGATTGAATAAGAAAAAGAAAAACACCATGGAATCTGAACGAAAAAAAAAATGACGGAAAAACGTAGGATGAAATTGAGCGAGGACTATTGTAACTAGTGTAATAGTCTCCTAATTCCCGTGTCCTTCCTTCCCCCATCAGGTGTCGTGGGTGAGGCACCGGGACATTCACCTGCTGACAGTGGGACGATTCACCTACACCTCCGATGACAGGTTCGCCGCCCGCCACAGTGCCGGCTCTGAGGACTGGCTGCTGCTGGTCCATTACCTACAGGAGAGAGACGCTGGCATCTACGAGTGTCAGATCTCCACCACACCTCCCATGAGTCACTTCGTTCACCTCTCCGTCGTAGGTAAGTTTGAGGGATACAGCAGGATCCAAGGGAGCATTTTACGACTCGTACCGTACCTTCATTTACTACTACATCCACTACTACATCTTTGCTGATGCTTACTATTTATTTACTTGATGTATGTAAGAAGGTTATATCTTGCAGAAGGTCATCTGTAACACTAAAGCCGGAAATTACTCCGCCATTCTCTCTTCTTTATTTCAGATTCATATTTCGAACACATACTTTTAGTTTGCGTAATTTCCTCTACTTGATATATAAATTTTGCTATTTTGTATGTAGGTTCCCTGTTTTATGTTCATATTATGTGATAAATGTTACGCATTAGTTTTACATCCCAATGTTATGAGATCACAACATTACTTCGTGTTGTTGATTTGTGTGGAAATGCAATACTTCACACTGAAAGCTCAGAATACATGGCTACCACTATTTCACCAGGGCTGTGGGGATGTTGCAACACTGCTATGTATTATCACACCCTCACTGGGAGGATTACTTCATCATACAGAGTAAGCCCTGTATCACAGTAATGTTCGTATTGCACCAATTGTTCAAGCGTTGCTGTACAGCAGAACTGTTGATCTGCAGGATGTGAGAGTTACACGTCCATTGTTAGAATCATGTATTTACATGAACAACAATGTTAATTGTTAATGTTCATTGCGTCGTGTGTCCACTTTAGCGTTGGTGTTTCTTTATCATAGTCAGTGTGTAGGACCATAATGGTTGTTAGTTGTCAGTGGTCAGTGTGTTACATTACCTTGGTATAAACGTCACACCAACTCTGCTTATTATTATATTGCCAAGTAGTAAGAAAAAAACAATACATAACAACATGATACACAATTAAGCTCTTTACAGTAATGGCGAACCTGGCGTGGGCTTGTATCCTTTCCCCAAAGTGATTTACATTTGACAGTAAATGCAGAGCATAAAGTTATTGGGCCATCAATTTACGCTACAAGGCTTTGGGAATGCACACATGGCGTCTATCGTATACAGCTACTGTATCAGTCAGTCCCCTAATGCTTCATATTTACAAATATTGTAATATAACTACATGATAGTCAGTAACGGTAGTGTTCTGAGTAAGAAATATGAACATGTTCGAATAATTGTAAACCTATGGAGGATATCACCTACATGTAACATATTGCCAATCCATTTACACTTAAAATTTCTGACTGACAATGTTCCGTAAGAGAAATTGTCTTTGTACAATTTAGCTGTACACCACTTTAACTTGTATACTGTCTAAGAGAAAACAATATAGTAATGACCCTTTATATATACTAAATCAATTAGTTTCGAACTATGTAAAACGACTTTACGATTTTTACTATCGGATACTACCGAATTCTCTACTTTTGGAATACTCAACAGCCAATAATTAAACAAGATACTAAAACACTAAAACACATATTATAACACACATCCCTTATGTGTCAACCAACTAATATAATGCCATCAATGCCATTTCCTCGTTGCCTCAATCGAAAATGGGGATCTAACAGGTCTTTAATCGCATGACAAAGCATCGATGGGTCACAAAAACCTCTGGAGTAGATTTACATGTGCTTCTACCTTGATCAATTTTGTGAGACACCTTTCACACCACCTCTGAAAAAGAAGAAAAACGACCGCCCTATCCTTCCTCCCCCTAGACACAAGTCCAGAGATGTGTTGGGTCCACTGATGATCCATCATAACCACAAATCCACCTACTGTCATCATCCGTTTCTCCCCCAGCCACAATCAACTCAACACTGACCATTCGAGATATTTTACATTCTGTCTCTGCCTCTCTGTATTTCTACCTATATTTCTGTCTTAGTCTCTCTCCCTCTCTCTTCGCCATCTCTCTCCCTCTCCCCCTCTCTCTCTCAAAGTCAAAGTCAAAGTCAAAAATCTTTATTTTGCCTTATTAACATTACATATTAGTATGAATGAGTGTTCCTTATATTCTAGGCAGAGCTCCTTGAATGGTTACCCATTTTTAAAGAGCTCCTTTGTATTATTAATTTATAGGATACCACAATTTCATATATCTTACATAACTATATACAAATATACATCATACACATGTACACATACATATGTATACAACACATAACAATACAATATAACCATATATATATACATTAATTTTGTTCATTGAGAATATATTTCTTTATTTTCAATTTAAATGTAGTTTTGTTTTCTATTGATCTTAGATTTTCTGGTAGACTATTCCAAGCTAAACATCCCGCATATGCAACAAATCTTTTAGCAGTTTCTGAACGTGGTTGTGGAGGCCTTAATAAATTTTGATTTCTTAGATTTTGACTATGAAGGTTTGAACATATTTCATACAAAATAACAACAGGAGTGTGCAGCTGATTATGTACAAATTTCAGTTGTTCTAGTCTATGGATGTTATAAAATTGGAGAATCTGGAGATTCGTAAATAACTGTTCAGTATGATCTCTATATCCTGCCCCTGAAAGTACTCTAATTACTCTTTTTTGTAATAACAATAATGGTTGTACGACAGTTTTCCTTGCTGAACCCCAAGTAAGGTTACAATATTGGAAATAAGGATAAACTAAGCTGTAATATAAAATTATAAGTCCTTCTCTAGTTAAATTATCTTTTATCTTCCGAATTACTCCCAATGATCTTGATATTTTGTTATGTATACAACTAATATGAGCCTTCCATAATAACTTTTCATCTATGATTATTCCTAAAAACTTTACTGAATTTACTTTATTAATCACAGAATTTCCCAATCTTACTTTAAAATATTCATTTACACCCTTATTGCCAGCAAATAAAACAAAATTTGTTTTGTTAATATTCAATGAGAGTCTATTAGCTAATAACCATTTATATACTTTACCAAGTTCTTAATTAACAACATGTTCTAGGTTTTTTAGGTTTGGGTCAGAGTGGAAAACTGTCGTATCATCTGCAAATAATATAGATTTCAAAGTATCAGTAGAAGTAGGCAGATCATTAATATATAATAAAAATAAGAGGGGACCTAATGTAGAACCTTGTGGCACACCAGTTCTTATTACTTTATTTTCTGATCTTATTCCATTAATTTCTGTGAACTGTTCTCTTCCCATTAAGTAACTAGAAAACCACTCCAATACTTCATTCCTGACACCATAAAATTCCAACTTCTTCAGCAATATATCATGATTAATTGTGTCAAAGGCTTTCATTAAATCCAAAAATATTGCAACTGTGAAATTGCCTTTATCATTATTACTTATTATGTTATTTATTAATTTAATTGTTGCTGCCTGTGGAGAATAGTTTCTCCTAAAACCAAATTGATCACTAGTTAATATATTATTTGTATCCAAATGTACCAATAGTCTATCATACATTGTTTTTTCTATAATTTTACTAATTGTTGAAAGTATAGATATAGGTCTATAATTGGATGGTTGTAATTTATCACCACTTTTATATATGGGGACAATTTTAGCAATTTTTAAGTTATTTGGAAACAGGCCACGTTGAAATGAATTGTTAATTAATTTAGATAGAACAGGTGATATTACATGTGTAGAAAGCTTTAAGATTTTTATATGGACATTGTCATGACCTGGACATGAATCCTTCAATTGCCTTATAATTCTAGTAATTTCATCAGGGGTCGTGGGAATTAAATTCATAGAAGGGAAATGACCTTGTAAATATCTCTTTCCCTCTCTCTCCCTCTCCCCCCACCTCTCTCTCTTTGCTCGACTGAAGCATAATAAACTCAAAGCATATATATATGAAAGCTCTTGGGTGCAATTTACCGACACTGTAACTTGTATACATATTTTCCTGGACTGAAAATATGCCTCCCTCAAGCACCAAGGCGGACGGCTTTATCTTTTTTTTACGCTTCCTCTTGTGCTTCGTTTTATTCCCCGCACAGCCGACGACACAAGTTTGCTCCTAGAGTAAATAGCAAATTACGAACCTGTGTCTGTCCTGTAAACATGTATACAAGTTAACAGTAATATGGTGTACACACGCACACACACACAGGGGAGGTCCGAACAGTAATAATAATTCAATCTTTTCCGCTCAGCTGTTACTAACGTAATTAAACTTCAATGGGATTAGGTTGAGTCAGGTAGGAACGGGTATAGGATGGTCATTATTCCTCTTAGAAAATGGTAGGAGAGCTTATCTATACGGAATAGGTATAACTCGGGTAAATGAAATATATAACTACAGAGCACATTGCATTAATAAACTAATGTTGGAGTTACTATTCTTCTTAATGAAAGGAAATACATTCCCTACATCATTTTCCAAATTTTATATCCAGAGCAATCCAATTATTAAAGTACATACGATACTATGTAAAGATAACAAGGAAAAAGGAGTCACCCTAGTATACAAAAGCACACATACAAATAGCATGTATAGCAAAACTCAGACATGTGAAGAAAAAAAAAAGAGGACTGAGAAAGGGACATCTAGATTCCTTTTAGCGAGGCTGTGTACTGGAACTGGGTGTCACTCGTACGCCCCCTCAAGCCCTCACAATGGCCCCGAGATTGGATTGTTACTTGGGGAAAATTGTATGGCCTTTTACTGCTCGCCTGGAGGATGCTTCTCTCCCTGTCGGTGGTGGGCTTCACTGCGACCTTCCTTCCTACATTATTATATCCAGTTCTCGTCTCATTGGCTACATACACTCTACATCAACTCAGTCATTATTTTCTAGGGCATCTATCTACTTTCTCCCTTTTTCTTCATAATTATCCAGTTCTCGTCTCATTGGACTACATATACTCTACATCAACTCAGTCATTATTTTCCAGGACATCTATCTACTTTGTCCCTTTTCCTTCATAATTATCCTATTTTGTTTTGTTTTCCTATTTCGCAGTAAGATATTCCTAAACACACTTGGGTTGAGGACATACAGAACACCTGCTCCTGGTTTGCTGCTTCTCTGTTGTACCTCCTTCACGTGAACTAATTTGTAGAATAACATTACGTCCTTACCTCTATTTCATGTGTTGTTCTCTGCCCCTTCCCTTTCTCTTCGTTTCCTTTTCCGTCGTTTCATTATCCTTCTTTGGTTCTCCGTCTTTATAGGTTCCTTTTCCTTTTCTATTTCCTCACTTTTATCTATCTTCTTTTCCTACTTGTCCTCATCTACTTCATATTCCTTCTACTCCTCTCTTCTACATTTCTATTTTTCCTTTAACTCATTTAACAGAATTCTCATAACCCGGCCTCTGTTTTACTGATTCTTCCCCAACAACAACCACAACAACAACATAATTATGATATCCCTCTCCACAAACAAGTTCCCCGTTCATCACTATAGATAACCACTATAACCACAACCTATACAAGACCACCTCCACAACCACCACCACTACCACCACAACCACAATCTTTACTACTATCACCATCACCATTTCTACCACCACCACCACCACCACCACCACCACCATCATCATAAACTTTTCCATCTCCCGTTATTGCAGTTCTTTAGGTTGTTTTTTAATCTGCGTGATGTCTCCTAATGTCCTGCTCTTCTCTCGTCAGTATAAAACAGTTGCAAGGTTTCTACAGTATTGCATTCCATGATTCGGGTGCAGTGGTTTGCATGATTTCTTGCAACACTTATTATTTTCATCTGTACAATTTATAAAACAAAAAAAATCTGCCATGATTCATTATTCATTTAGGAACCTCATTTATTCTTCTCATTAAATCGCTCTTTTTTCAGATATAACTCTCTCTGTCTCTGTCTCTGTCTCCCATTCTCTCTCTCTCTCTCTCTCTCTCTCTCTCTCTCTCTCTCTCTCTCTCTCTCTCTCTCTTTCTCTCTCTCTCTCTCGTTGTATCTGCCAGCTGCTATCGCCATGGTCGTTGTACCTGTCCACCGCCTCTTCTCTGGGCTCGGGTCCCGTTATCGATATTTGATAGTCATTGTATCGAGCAAGGGTCGCCTCTTCCCGCATCTCTTGCTCTAGTTGTTTTCGGATTTACGCCTAATACTCCTTTCCCCGGTGGTAGAGGGAGTGCCTGTGCTTGTTGTTTTTGCTCTCTCCTCGGGATTGTGAAATATGCAGTAACTTAAGACTCGTGTGTTTGTGGTGTAGCCGATAGATTTATGAGATGTGGCAACAGTGTGGCATCGTTTACATGGCAGTATATCGTGTGGCCGCTGCCGTAAAGAGTCGCCTCACAGGTCGTCTAGATTGATACGCAGCGGTGTTGTATACGAACACCTAAATGGCCGCACCGCAATCAATGTTCCCAGACACTGTAACAAGGTTTGTGTGTGTAACTGAGCAGCTTCCTATAAGAAATAACAAACACACACATATTCACAGACACAGACACAGACACAGATACACACACACACACACACACACACACATAAACACACACATGCACATACACTCACACACACACACATAGTCGACAAAGAAGAATCATATCACCGCAAGCCTTTAGTAACGTCAAGGTATTTAGAGTCCACTCAAGTTTTAGCAAGGCAATCTTGTCTGAGTAATTAGGTTTTCAAGATGTGTGCCCAACCAAGCTCTCAGATCATAATTATAGGACCTTCACACTATAAAAAGATGAAAGAATGTCTGTGCGAATTATATAAACGATGCATGATATTTTGTGGCCAACTGTACAAGGGTGAGTGTGGACAGCTGGTGCCTGTATCATGTCTTCCCTCCCATCCTTGTTCTCGTCTGCTTCCCTCCCCCATCTTCCGTCCCTCGTTTCTCCCTTTCTACAATTTGCCTGTCTTCCTCATGGTATCTTCCCTACCTCCCTTCTTTGTTCAGACATCCCTTGTTCTTCTTTCTGTCCTTCGCTCCTTTGTGTCTCTCTCCTTGCCTCTCCATTTTTTCCTACCTCCTTTCATCCCATCCTTCATGTTCCTACCTCCTTCTGCCCCTTCATTGTTCTTCCCTACGTTACCTCCTACCTCATTTCATTTTTCCTACATACTTCCATTTCTCTTTCAGTAGCTGTTATGTATTTTCAGAAAAGAGTTTTCCTCTCATTTTGCAGCAGCAATATGTATTTTAATGATGTTATCAGCATATGAAAACCCTGATTTAGTAAAAGGTTGCCAAAATTTCAAACTTAATCGCAATGTGAAAATGATTCCATGTCATTATCACTGCACCATGATTAAAATATCTGCAATCCTCTTAATCTGTAGCCGTGTTCTAGGTCTGTCTGTCTCTCTATATTAATGTGTACCTGTCATTTACCTCGTCTGTCTCTTTCTTAATTATTGTTACTCTGTTATATTCTGTGTTTACTTAAGTATGTTATTTCCCCTTATATATATATATATATATATATATATATATATATATATATATATATATATATATATATATATATATATATATATATATATATATATATATATATATATATATATCTTTCTCTCTCTCTCTATCTATCTTTCTGAGTATGTGTGTATGTCTTCAATTATTTACTTTATATTCGTCCTATATTTCCCCAGGCTCTCCTATCATTATCTCCCAGTCCCCAGTCTCTCTTATATCTAACTCCCAGTATCCCTTCCCTGTCTCTCCTAGTCTCAATGTCTGTCTCCTGGGATGTGATGTGGAGGCAGCACGACTAACTCATTCACTCTCACTGTCTCTCTATCTCCATCTCTCGCCATTCTCCTTGTATCTACCTGTCCAGTCGTCCTTTCCACTGACAGTCCCCTTACTACATGGGCGTCTATCCTGTTGCTTCCTCTTTACTCGGCCTGCCAATAATTTGTCTCCTTTTCCCAATATATATACCGGTACTCCTCTCCGTGCTTCTGTCTGTCTCCTTCATCTACTTACTTATCACTTCCCCTGTCTGTCATCAACTCTGCTTTACCTTACCATATCCATGTCACTCTCCCTGCCTTGCTACATACAACCTGTCAACTCTCAATCTCTTTCCCACTGTCCTATATTTGTCTTTGCTGCCATTCTTATGTCTCCTCTTTCAGTCGTTTTATTCCCATGCCTGTTAATTATGTTTGTATTCTCTTCAGTTCTTCATATCTTGTCTCACCTTCCTACTTCCCCTATAGCACTCGTCCCTCTTCCTGTCCTGTCTGTCATCTCTCTGTCGCTGTTTATCCTCCTTACCTCTCCTTGTCTCTGTCGTCTCTCCTTGTCTCTGTCGTCTCTCCTTCTTACTTTTCCTTTCCCTCTCCCGCCAGTCGTTTCTCCTTACCCCTGCATGCCTCTCATAGCTGTCTCTTAGTCCTGCCTCTTACAACTGTCCCTCTCTCCTACCTCTCCTTGTCTCTGTCCCTCCGTTTGCCCTGTGGTGTGGCGGCGCGGTGGTCCCGGCTTAGGCAAGACAGAGTCGGGTATACCAACAGCAAGCCGCCTTTAACGTCTCCCTCCTGCCTGCCCACCAACTAAGATTAAATTAGGCGGACTACCAGTTATGGCCAGGAATCTCCACCTCGCCCTCAGGTTTCTTTGTTTAACACTGACAGTACGCAAGGAAGAGTACAGTTGGACACGAAAGTCTCTGTTACAACCGCGATGAAAACTACGTAAAATAAGTTTCCAAGGGTCAGTTGAATAATTTTACTGATGTTGAAACATACGCTTACATTTCGCCAGTTTTTTTAAATCAGGAGCATAATAACTGTACAGGAAATTGTTTTGATGTTTCGAGCTGAGCTGTTGTTGCTTTGGGAGGTGCAGTAACAAACTAGTTCAGGATATGAACCAATCCAACAGTTATGTAATCATATCAGGTAAAAATGAATAAGATGATATTCTATTCTTTTAAGTGTTGCCAGATGCCGTGAACACTTCAGATATCGGACTCCTAAAAATTAAGTACGAAAGGGGACGTGTAAAAAGACGCAAATAAAACATACGTGATTCCTCATTACTGCCGTAGGTAAACAAAAGCAGACAACAGTGTATACATCACATTTAAAATTTGCAGGTGACCATCTGTACTCGAGTCATCTGATGGCAACTGTACCTCTGACTCGTGTGTTCGAATGTACAAATAAACAGAATTGTCGCTGCAGTGGCCATAAATTCTCCTGGTAATCCCATCAGGACCACAAGTGGCGCCCTGAGGACAGGAATCTCAGGGTTGTGGTAAAGGTTGATGGTCCTCCCTTCATGGAACTGACTGACTGATCCAAAGGGGAGGGAGTTTGGGTTTCTCACACTTTGTTCGTTTTGCAACTTTACTTTCCACAACAAAATGTAGCGTAGCTTTCCATAATTATATCGAAACATCATTCATCATCCCTAATAACAGAAATCCTCTCTTACTTTCCATCAGATTCCGGTCCACTTTATACAAGAATGAGGATATCTTTACGCCAGTTAAGATTCTTCTCTGTGAACGAATGATTGATATCCCTGTCCCATCCTAACCATAAATGAATGAATGAAGGCTTTTCCAATTTCCTACTTCCCGACAAAATAAACGTGAGGAGGGGAAGGGGGAGGGGAGGGGAGGGGAGGGGAGGGGAGGGGGAGGGGAGGGGGAGGGGAAGGGGAGGTGGTGGAGGAGGCGACGAGTGTTGTCGAGTCGAGTCATTGTACCGGGAGTGAAACGTGAAGGTCGACGAGGAAATGAGGCGAAGCGTGGATGAGGGAAGGGTGGTGAGTGGGTGGCAGAGTAAACAGGCCAGGGAGAGTTAAGAGAGAAGGGGACAGTGAAGGAGGGATGCTGGAAAGAGAGAGGTAGAGAGAACGAGACAGTGAAGGAGAGATGCTAGAAGAGGACAGGTAGAGAGAAAGGAACAGACAGTGGAGGAGAGATTCTGGAAAGGGAGAGTTTGAGAGAAGGAAACATTGAAAGAAGGACGTTGAAAAGGGGGAGGTAGAGAGTAGGGGAAAGAGAAGGAGGGATGCTGGAACGGAGAAGGTAGAAGGAAGAGAGACGGAGAGAGTAAAGGAGAGATTCTGGAAAGGAAAATTTGTTGGAAAGAGATGGTGTAGAAGTGATGGAAAGGTATAACTGGGAAAGGAGAGGAGAGGGGGGGGGGAGTAAAGAGAGGACAGCTGCAAATAGAGGAGAAAGTAAAGAGAGTTATTGCTGGAAGGGGAGAAGAGCAGGAGAGAGTGAGTGGAGAGTAGGGAGAGAGGAGAATTGCCGGAAGGAACGCGTTGGGAGTTGTTGGGAGGGGAGTGAGGAGAGAATACCAGTTGAGGGGAGTGAGGAGAGATAGAGAAAGATAGATATACAGACAGATAGATAAATAGATATAGAGGGAGAGTGAAATTGAAATAGATATAGAGATAAGAGATGGATAGAGATAAGAGATGGCTAGAGATAGAGAGGGTGATAGAGAGAGATAGAAATAGAGAGAGATATAAAGAGAAACAGCATAGGGAGGGGAAAATGTAAGAGCGACCGGGAAGTGAGGGTACTAAGGAAGGTATAGATGGGGGAGAGGGGAGATTTAATGGGAGGGGAAGGGAAGGGAGGGGAGGGGAGGGGAGGGGAAGGGAGGGGAGGGGAGGGGAGGGGAAGGGAGAGGAAGGGGAGGAGAGGGATGATGTGCAGCAGAGAAGGAAGAATGGACGAGCTGTTTTGTGGGAAAGAGATGGATGGTTGGTTGTTGTACTCTGGGAACTGGGAAGGAAGGGGCAAGGAGGAACAGATGCTAGTAGGTCGAGGAGGAGGAGGAGGAGGAGGAGGAGGAGGAGGAGGAGGAGGAGGAAGAAGAAGAGGAGGTGGAGGAAGAGGAGGAAGAGGAGGAGAGAGAACATTTTTGGGAAGGGAGTGGCGGTGGTGAAAGTTACAGAGAGAGAGAGAGAGAGAGAGAGAGAGAGAGGCTAGTGGTGAGAGAAAGGTAGTGGTGACGACTGTTGGGAGTATTGATGGTGGGGCTGTTATTGGTAAGGGAAGCATTAGTGATAGAAAAAATATTGGAAAGAGGGGACAGTGGTGGATATGTCTTTTTTTTTCCTTTTTTTATTATTATTATTATTATTATTATTATTATTATTATTATTATTATTATTATTATTATTATTATTTAAATAATTATTATTTTTATTATTTAAATAATTATTATTACTATGACTAAAATTATTGTTGTTATCATAAAGTTGTTTATTTGGTGTTATATTTCACTCGTACATCTTCATAATCTGAGAAGCAGGATTAATGGCAGGGTAAAATAATACAAGGACTCTGAAGTCGAGGAGAATGGGAAGAAGAGAAAAAATAGAGGTGACCATCTGGAAGTTTGTAATTGTCCTGCCTTACTTGTTCCCTAAGTTTGGTACTCACTCATGCTCTTTTCACATCTATTCTGCTTCACATTTGCTTTTCTCAAGGACTTAGATAGATGAATGGTTGTGTCGCTCCTTAAAAGTATGAAACTAAGAGTATATTTCGAGTTCAGACATTAATAATTAATGGTGGAAGGAGGAGGAGGTTAATAGTATTCTGCCCTGATAATAATAATAGACACAATATGAATCCCTACCAAACCCGATACTAAATCAAGGTATATATTCCCTTTGCGTATCGTATACCTATCGGTTCATACAATGAGTCGCAGTGAAAGGAAACTCTATCCCTGCCAAACAGACAGAGCATGCTAATGAATTTATCGCTGGGATCGATGAAGGCTGTGTTGGGCTCATTTCACAGGGGCTGGAGGGCGGCTGACATTCATCCCGGGAGCCCTGCCAGAGTGTCGGGTCAAATTACCTTCATTGAATTTGGTAGGTTTCGCCCAGCAGACTTTTGGTAGCCTTCCTCTCTGAATTTTCGTTGCCTCCTTCTCTGATTATTGGTAATGTTTTTATTTTAATATGGTAACCTTCCTCTCTGAAATGTTGATAACTTTTCTTTCTGAATGTTGGTAATGTTTCTTTCTTAATATGATAACTTTCCTGTCTGGATTTTGGTAGCCACCTTTGCTGAGCTGTAATAATTCGAGTTTCCTCCTCTGACTATTTGAAGGGAACATACAGGTATACGAGGAGGAAGAGGAAGAGATGAAGGATTAAACAAACGTTGTAAGGACTGAGCTCTCCCATTGAAGGATGGAGATTGGCGCCGAGAAGGGTTTCAAAGGAATAAGGTTCTTGTTAAGGCAGGAAATGGGGACGGAATATAAGAGAAAGGTCTTAAGAGGGAGGAGAGGTGTACTAAGAGGAGATGAGCTACAGTATTAGTGGAATGGAAGAGAGGCTGCTAATGAAATGGAACGAGGGGGAGGGGGCGTGGTAGTGCAGGGTAGCAGAGTACTTGCAGAAATTGGTTGTGGTGGTATAGTATTAGTAGCTGTTGCAGGAAATAGTAACATTAGTAGTAGTAGTAGTAGTAGTAGTACTAATAGTAATTGTGGTAATAGAGATGTTGGTACCGTAGTGAAAAGTTGAGAAAAGTTTAGGAGAAAATCAAACGAAATAGCATGTGTGTGTGGTCCAGTGAGAGAGGAGAATTGAAGGGCAGCGAGGACAATAAGTCACTGACTCTGTGAAAACCAATCCATTGTGAATTTCCTCCTCCCTTTCTTGTAATGATAAACAAACTGGAGAGGGAAATGATGGCTTCGCTTTTCCAAAGCTGTACAGAATACAGCAGCAAAAAATTTATATATATGAGCGCACCACTACCAAAGCATTGTTGTTGATCCAGTGTAGGAAAGTTGTGAAAAAGATGCATTCAATACCAAGGGAAGATGAATGATAACTAGTGACGTGTGTATTATTATTTTATAAACAATGAACCTCACACTTAGTATAGGGAGTACCAGAAATGTGTTGTGCAATATGGATAGAATAAAGATAGGGGTTTCTTTGATACAATTCACATGTAAAAAAAAGGAGAGAAAAAAAAGAGTAAAATTTATGAACATTTGGGTATGGGTCAAGAGGGTGATAGTAGAAAGATAATAGTCTAATACAACTCCATAATACAGTCACGTCACTGGTCTGTTGTATGTTCATTGTGCTGCTGAAAAAGGAAAACAAAAATGGTCACCGACAGAAGCTGCGAATCAAGGCCAGGCCAGACCAGGGTGTCTGCCACTCGGTCCCTACCACCTCACCTTCCACTCCAATGAAAGACCTACACTCACCAGAAACACTCGACAGAATGACACGCCAAGCATTTTTCTAGCCTTTGAAGAGAGGGAAGAGACAGACAGAGAAACACACTGACAGACAGACATGGGGTCCCACCAAGAGAGAAAGGCAAGCACACAAGGGGGGAAAAATATAATAATCTTCCTCTTACAGTGTAGGCGGAAAGACCGGTATATCAATTAGCCAGAGTAAAGTTAGAGCTTCTGAGACACCACAACACACTCTCACACCACTGTTCTCTAGGTGATGTTGGACGCTGAGGTGAAACATAGGCCAAAGGGGCGAGTGGAAGGAGTGTTGAGGTGGCTGTGAGTGGGTGGGAGGAGTGTTGAGGTGGCAGAGAGTGGGAGGAGTGTTGAGGTGGTAGTTAATGGGAGGAGTGATGAGGTGGTAGTGAGTGGGAAGTGTGTTGAGGTGGTAGTGAGTGGAAGGAGTGTTGAGGTGGTAGTGAGTGGGAAGTGTGTTGAGGTGGTAGTGAGTGGAAGGAGTGTTGAGGTGGTAGTGAGTGTGAGTAGTGATGAGGTGGTAGTGAGTGGAAGGAGTGAGTGTTGAGGTGGCAGTGAGTGGGTGGAAGGAGTGTTGAGGTGGTAGTGAGTGTGAGTAGTGATGAGGTGGTATTGATGACTAAAGAGAGAGAGAAAAAACAATGCAATATAATATAAAAATAAGTGAAAAGAGCAAAAAGGTGAACACGAAAAAAATAAAAGACTAAAAAAGGTGTCGGAAAACGTAAATACACACACACACACACACACACACACACACACACACACACACACACACACACACACACACACACACACACACACACACACACACACACACACACACACAGAAGGAAATGTGTGTGTGTGTGGCAAAGGGTGTGAGGAGGGTGGGTACACATGGAAGGAGTCTATAAATATCTTCACTCGCCCCCCACTGCTGACGTAGACGGGGTCCTCACCAACGCTTGCAATGTCCGCCTCAGATTTGTGTTGGGGAGTGTATGTCCTGGCTTGTGTGCCCTGTGCTGTGCGTGTATGTGTGTGTGTGTGTGCTTGCGAGTTTGTGGGTATTTTCTTTTTTGGTGTGTGCGTTCATATGTTTGCTTACGTGTGTGTACGTGTATGAGTGCTTTCTTTTGTGTGTGTGTGTATGTGTGTAAGGATTTAACTAAGAAAAGCATACATTTAGTGAGTAATGAAATTCAGACATATCTCTATAATCGAACAAACAACAACACAACTACAAAATTCTAACTCCAATATAATTTCCTTTACCTTGAACTTGCACACTACAATATAATAAATGAAAATATAGACATACGTATCTTAATATTATTTCCTCTACCTTGAACTTGCACACTACAATATAATAAATGAAAATATACACATACGTATTTTAATAGTATTTCCTCTACCTTGAACTTGCACACTACAATATAATAAATGAACGCAATAAAAAAACATACACACGTATATTAATATTATTTCCTCTACTGTAGCTTGAACTTGCCCACTACAATATAAATATATGAATGCAATGAAAACATACACACATACGTATCTTACATTCTTATTGCCAAACACTCTAAAACTAATCAACTCCATAGCACTTACAGCAAACAAAAGCCGCGTTATCGATAAGAGTTTCCCTGTCCCATGAAGCAATGTTATTCTCTCTTTTTATTCACCGTATATATCGTGATATTGCAAAACCCAGTGTCACGGATTATATAGGTGATAGCACACACACCTGACACTGAACGACCGTCCCAATAATAGTTTAGCGTTAAATCTCCTTTTTATGAGATTCGTGTTCGGTGTATATATATATATATATATATTTATAGAATTAGTATTTCTGCTACCCGTACTACTCTTGTTTAATTCTGACGTATATTATATTTTTTTATCAATTTTCATCATCACTCATTAGTCAGTTAACTGGATTGCGTTTTTCTATCGTTTGATGTATTTGTTTTAGCCATTTACACCTGATTGACCTTCATGCGTGTTACAGTCCAATGTTTCACAGGTAACAATAATTCTCAATATCACAGAAATTCAAATAACTTAGAAATGATCATAGCAGAAAGTTTTGTACATAAATCTAAATAAATATGAAGCATTGGGAGTGAACTAATAGAGTACAAAGGACGATATCTGGAATAAGCCACCAGAAGAAGTGAAGGCTTATAAAAAAAAAAAAAAAAAAAAAAAAAAAAAAATAATAATAATGATAATAATAATAATAATAATAATAATAATAATAATAATAATAATAATAACAACAATAACAATAATAACAACAACAACGACAACAACAATAATGTATTGTTACTGTATCTGAACACGTGTGTCAAGAGACAAGTCAGTCAGTGAACGAAACTGTACAAGAAAGTCTTTGTGAAAATGGGAGTCGAATTTGGTGGCCTTCTATACCGAGTTGCAATTCTGGCCCCGTGCCACTGGAGTACATTCCGTGGACTTCTTTCTTTCTCTTCTATATGCATGTATTCTGTTCGGGGACTGACACCTGACACCTGGGCCACTGTTCCTTCTGCTCTTTTACTTTATGCTTCACTTTCAACTTCCTGCTGTGCGAGAACTGTTTCCTCTTATCTCTCGTTATCTTTACTTTACACTTTATTCGTGTTCATATTCATAATAGAGAACTGTTAATTTTCCAACTAGTCTTTCCTTACGATAAAACATTATAAAGCAACTTTTAACTTCTCGTTTCATATCAACTTTATGTACAAAATTAATATTCTCCTCTTCCCGTGTTTAATAATATTCTTCACTCCAATACTCCATGAATATTGTTCCTCATTTCTGATATTTTTACTCCTCTCGTTATCACTCGTTATTTTTCTTTTCCTTTATTCATACACACTAAAATTATACCTTTTCTTTCCTTCGGGTTTAATTAAGGGAATATTACAGTGTTTGTATATCTGGAGTAAGTGACTCCTCTACACCATTACAGAACAACATAACACCATTACCTTTGTTAATCTAATCCTATTTCCTGATATAATTCGGAAGAATGAAGGCACTCTAATTTACCGAAAGATTATTACCTCCTTTAGGGGAATATCTTTTGTGAGTAAATTTGTGGGCAACTGGTACTGATTCCTTTAAATTTTGTTAGGAAAGATCCCTCAGTAAGACCAAGATCGTCTGTTTCTTGGCATAATTTGTAGGAATCACAGATCTTCCAGTTCACCAACAAGAGAATCTCCCCTTAAGGACCCTGTAATCGTGTATAAAATTTGGAGGCTTCTGATTCCTCCTTCCATATAGATGATGTTTCGTGGAAATATTTGAAGGACTCAAATACCTCCCATTTTTTTTATTACATTACATGGGTCACTTAATTAAACACTCCGGAAGTAACACACTATGTTTCCACGGACAGTTACATTCCTGCTATTCAATTAAACTTCTTTCCATAACTCACAACACTACCCCGTCATCAGCATGAAATCCTTCGCTAAACCAACACAGGCGATCGTCCTTTATATTACCAACTTTAACCACATTGCCAGGTAGTATCCACAAACCTAGTAGCAACTCACTCTAATCGCACTTATCCCAGAGACAAAGTTCCACATTCATAGCAAGTAAAAGCCTCTTTGGGTCGTACACTTGCAAGATATTATAAAACAGGCGACCAAAGCGTTTATTTCCTCTGAACTATAGTCGTATCTTTCAGAGTTAAAGTTCGGGTAATAGTGGTCATTACGCCAGCCATATCATCAGTTTACTCGCAGTCCAGTTCATAAATCCCATGTCTAAGTATACCCCCTGACTGGCTGGCTGGCATCCCCACTTCTACTCCAGTGTGCGTGCCTCCTGCCTCCAGACTCGTGCTCACTTATACACTCATGGTCTCACACTTCTCTCTCACGCACTGCCTTGCTTGCCTCGCCCCCCTCCTTCACTGACCTCCTTGCTTCGCCTTACCTTCTTTTCCACATCGTTAAACACTCATCATTTTTCAGGTCTCATACTACTTATCTTTACTCTCTCTAACTCTCACTCTCACTCTCACTCTCTCTTTCTCTCTCTCTCTTGCTCTCTCTCTCTCTCTCTCCATCTCTCTCTCTCTCTTTCTCTCTCTCTCTCTCTCTCCCTCTCTCTCTCTCTCTTATATACATCTCAATTTTCCCTCCCTGAATACACCAGATACCTACTTATCTTGCCTCCAGTCTGAACTTCTTATTTACTTTCTTCACCTCCAAACTTCAACTAAATCCCTGGCTCACTCACTCTCTCGCAGCTTCAGTCAAACTCTTCCTTACCTTCCTTCCTTCTCCTCTGCTTCAACATACTCCTTCTCCATTTTTCTCCTCATTTTTCACTGATGCAACTAACCTCCTTCCTTCCCTCCTTACATCCGTCCTTCCTTCCTTCCTTCTTTCATTCCTTCCTTCCTTCTTTCCTTCCTTCCTCTCTCCTTCTTCCATGTCCCTCTCAGTTATGGATGTTTTCTTCTACCTCTTTTTTCTTTCTCATTTTGTTTTAACTAGCTTTCATCTTTATTTTTTCTTCCCAAGGTTAAGCTGAGTTTTTTTTGTTCCTTCTTCACCTCTCCCCTCCTATCTTGTTTCAGCTATCTCCCCTTACTCCCATTCTCTCTCCCTCCTCTTCTGCTTAACCAACTAACCATTTCCTTCCCCTCCTCCTTGCCTCGCTTCTGCTGCAACTCTCTCCCTCCCTTCCTTCCTTCTTTTCCTCCCCTCCAACTCCTCCTCCTCCTCTGCTTTAACCAACTCACGTGCTTTCTGTACTTCCTCCTTTTCTCTCCTTGGCTTCAACTAGTTCTCTCCCTCCCTAACATCTCGAATCAACAGAGTCCCTTGAACCTCTCTACTCTCTTTCCCTTCTTCTTCACCTGACCAGTTCCCTCCCATGCCTTATCCAGTTTCATGTTTCCTTTCCCGTCAACTCCAGCTCACTGTTTCCTGCCTGCCACCTTCACTCAAAGTTTGCCTGTTCCATCCATGCTTTACTTACTCACTTTCACTCTGCTCCTTGCTCACTCTCTCTCTCTCTCTCTTTCTCTCTGACACATCCTGGCTTCCACACTTACTATCCGTGTCTTTCTTACACACTCTCTCCGCCTTCCACTCTTTCACAGATACTTTCTCTCTCTCACTACTTATTTATTTTCCCCTCATCCTCACTTCCTCTCACCCTGGATCTCGTCTCCCTCGCTTATCCTCTCCCAGACCCCAGCCAGCCTTCCTCACTAACCTGACCTGCCTCCTCAGTCTCTCCCAGCACCTCATCCCATTCACGACACCCCTCCATGAAACACTATTTAAGGCACATTTGTCCTTTTCCATAACAAATCACTGCCCTGCCCTGCCCTGCTCTGCCTACAATCTCTCTTTCCCTGCCCCCCAACTAATCCTTAATCTGTTACCCAAATCTCTCTCGGCCAGTTTGTTTTCCTTCTGTACTAGTCCTTTCCCTTTATCCCATAACGCACAGTTCACTCTCCATGTGCGTCAGGAAGAGCCGGAAATTTTTAACCTCTCCTTTCCTGAACTCACTCCTCACCTCTGTATCCTCCTGTTCCTTCGTTATCCATTGGTCTGTTTCTTATTATCCATTTTATTTCTGTAAGGTATCAGGCCTCTGAATTCCGTATTTCTTTTGCTATCTCATCTCTTTTAATAAATATCATTCCATAAACACTGTTCTGGTCTCTGTTTAGCATTTTATCTGTCCATGGTGGTCTTCCATTGTAACTAACTTTTCTTCTGTCCTTGTTTTCCCTGAGCTGTCACCAGGTTGTGTTCTTTCTTCGTCCCCGGAAATCCCTGAAAATGTCCCTGACCGCTGACTAATCCGTGCTGTGTGTCTTTGGTGTTGACAGAGCCTGAGACAGTGGTGGCCGGGGAACCTGACGTGTACATCAACACAGGGAGTCGCTTGGTACTCACATGCAGCGTCAAGTACAGTCCCAAGCCACCCGCCTTCATCCTTTGGTACCACGAGGACAAGGTGAGTTTCTGAGTGGTGGAAGAGCATTGATGTGGGGAGAAGAAGGTGAGATAAAGTGCATGGAAAAGGTGAGGACGTGGGAGTAGGTGCATGAAGAGGGGAGGAGAGTGAGGGAGGTTAGAAGATGTAGTGATAAGAAGGGAAAGGGAAGTAAGGAGGAAAAAGTGAAGGAAGTACAGTATGAAAGGAAGAAGGAATGAGTAAGGTACGAATGTGGGAGAGGCAACTGCGAGGGAGATTATGCAAGAAAAGTTGAGGATATGAGAGAAGGTAAACTAAAGTGCGGAGAATATCAAGGAGAGAGAGGTGAAAGGAAGGCAGGCGAAAGATGAAGGGACGGTAAGGAAGGAGTGGAAGAAAGAAGCGAGGTGAGGATAGGGAGGTAAGAAAGTAGGAGAGGAAAAGAGGCATGGGAGGAAAGGAGGAGAGGTAGTTAAAGAGAAAATTGAGATGAGGAGACAAAGGAGATGAGGAGATAATGGAGGGAGGTGCACTGGTGGGAGTCATGAATAAACAGACAAAAATACACCTCCATCTTGTATGTTGTCGTGTTGAGGGGATACAGAATAACATCAGAATAGTAACATCCACTTTGTGTGTCTGGATCTGTCGTAGAATTAGCTGGAAGGTTTTGTTTTCCTGTCGTCCCGAGAGGCTGTTATACAGATCGTTTATCCCAATTCTGTTTCATCTCCTGTACTTTGATCTCTTTGTTCCATTAAGTGTCGGCTTTATTTTTCAATACTGGAGAGACCTCTCTTCCGCATTTACCAATAACTCGTTGATTGCCAGCGAGTGTGTGTCTATAGCTTAGTTGTGTAAATGTAATGCTTTCGAGTTACTATGACGTATTATGGCAGTGAATTACTTTCAATATGAAAATCATAGTTATCACTAGTTATATTTTGGGTTTATTTCCAAAGATGTATAAGAAACTTGAGAAAATAATGTACCCATAAGAGTATGACACGTTCAAAGAAACAGATAAATTAATTTTTCAAGTAGCCATAATTGAAATTGTTCAAAATGTCTAGCCATACCATATTTAGCAGATTGAAATACAATAAAAGACAGGAGTTAGTTCCTGGTAGTGTAAACTTTTCATTGTCAAAGATACACCAGTACCACAGAAATTCTCTTTGCGTTTTGTACTTTTGTGTTCCTGTTCTATTCATTCTACGTCCCTCTTAGCCTCCCTCCTCGTCCTCATTAGCCTCCCTGCCAGGACAAGAAGGAAAGTAAATTAAGGATGTTTCATACTTGTTTAGCATAATAAGGCTTGGGTGGGGTTGGGTTGGGTGGCGCACTGTTTCCTTACAACGCAGCTTTTTCTGCTTTCCCAACATCAAAGCACCTGTCTTGAAAGTTGATTTTGGCGGCTTTGTGGTGGCACATTGTCCAGGTAAAGTTGGGAGAGAAGTGGAGCAGAGGTAAAAAAAGAGTTGACGCATATACAGTGAGGGACGGGGCAGCGGGTGGAAAAAACATCATTACCTGGGAACACACTCCGTCTGCCCACACTTTCTTTTTCTCTTTCTGGACGCCAAAGGGTGACTAAAATAAAGCTGCTGAAGTTCACTCAGGCGGACAGACCGCTGGAAGGAGTGCTATTTTGTGTTTAGTCGGACAAACGATTTAACCAATGTAATATGATGTTCTTCCCAAAGGCGGATTGCTGATGAGACTCGTGTTCTCCTCAACTTCTGTACCACAAACATTGATCACTAATTTGTTCTCCAAGGAATTCGGATAATAATACATTGTGTGAAAGAGCAACGCAGTTACAAAATGGCTGCCGTAACAAGAGAAAAACAACACCATGTCTCGTCTATTGTCTGTGGAAAGTAAACACAAGTTGATGCGAAGCCTTAATTAATGACGTTTCGCCTCTGTTTCTGTCGCTCTCGTGTTTCGGGCTGAAAGTTGGTTAGTGTGGCTGCACCCGTTAGTGTTCCATCCCAGGCTATTATTATCAGTAGAAAGGTGGTGGTGGTGGCAAGAGTGACACTGGAATAGGATCTGTGAGGTGCCACACCACTCTAACACTTGTGGCACTCACCGATTTATGGTGTGGAAAAGAAGAGCTGTGGGAAGCAGTTAGTGTGATGGAAGATCCGGCAGCAGTCTGGGGTTTTGTCGAAAATTCACCTTAATTGCACTCTGGAATACCCTTTCTTACACCCTTTTTCATTCGTTCACTCACTCACTTTCGCTCTCTCTCTTTCTCTCTCTCTCTCATCATTCTCTTTAAGCATAAAAAAGGAACAGACAAGAAAGAAAAATATATCATTTCCTCCTCTCCCCATGGACAAAAAGACGGAATAAAGAAAGTATGAAAACATTGAAAGTAGTGTTCTACATTATATATTCCCTTAAAAACAAAGCTTTGCCATATTAACTCCACAGCCGAGTACCTGACAATAATAATTGGTCTTTTGTGTGTGTGTGTGTGTGTGTGTGTGTGTTTGTGTGTGTATGCGTGTGTTTGTAAGTGCAAGAATATTTGAAAGGTACTGACATTGTACGTAGTAATATATCTGGTTAGGCTACTTTAGTTAAGGTTAGGTTTAAAAAGTTAGGATTGGTTATTGGGTATATATATCTTATCTACGATGTATTTGTTGTACAATTCGTGTGGCTAAAAATAACTCAGTATGAAAGTATATATCTATTGTCCATTAACTCACTAAATCCTTGGGGTAAACTTATGTAATTTTGGTACATTGGAGTGCCTTAATTCCTCCAAAGTATACCAGGAAACAGGAGCAGAAGAGAAAAAATAATGGTATGTTCTGTTGCTTGGAATTGCTTGGAGGATTCAGTTACTCCAGATTTACCAACACAAAAATGTCCCCCTTAAATAGACAACGTTTGCTAGGTTCAACTCAATGCAGATAAACTTGGGGCGATAGAGGGTTAACACGCTCCTTCCTAACCTCATCTGGCATTCCTTCTGCTACAAACATGTTCCCCTCACCCTCTTTGCTCTCCCTTACTTGAAATTTCAGCGACACGTTTTCCTGAGTACAACCAATATACATAATCACATGCCACTCCATTTACACACGTACACTACAACGCTGGTACTTGACACATAAAAGTAATCTAGACTCGAGGAACAAGAAACTGAGTGTATAACATAATGACTGAGAGACGTAAGAAGGACTGGTTAGACTTACTTACAATAGCTTACCGGAAAAAAACCCATTATGATTTCAAGGGCAAAATGACAGATATGATAATGACGATGGATATATCTTAATAAAAGGAAAGCTGCAAGTAATCAGGGAGATTTCTTCAGCATTTTAGAAACAGCCACAGGAACAATAATCAGGCTGAATAATAGATACAAATACAAAAGGATAATAATTTAAATGCAGGTACCAAGTGTGTGAGTGTGTATTTATGTGTGTGTGTGTATTTGTGTGTGTGTGTATTTATGTGTGTGTGTGTATATATACGCGAGTGTGTGTGTGAATGTGAGTGTGTGTGTGTATATATGCGAGTGTATATGTATTTATGTGTGTGTGTGTGTGTGTGTGTGTGTGTGTGTGTGTGTGTGTGTGTGTGTGTGTATCTACCTCATCAGTTGGCAGCCAAAGAGTAATCAGCAGTGTGGTCTATATTCACCATCCAGGCCCCTCCCCACTCAGCTTCCATTAAGATGCACGAACACTTATTTAAAAAAGCGGCGGTCGGGGTTCGGTGGTGGGTGTGTGTGTGGGAGGGAAATAAATATGTATATAATGTTTGGGGTCTGTAATCAGAGGGGAGCGCCAGTCCTCGCCACCAAACCCTTTAAAACAAGAAATTCAGGCCTTCCTTTCACTGAACGTATTAATCGTCGTCGCTTTTACATACTCGTACATTTTCAATATTTCCTTTTCGTGTGTTTTGATTGGAGGGTGAATATTTATACTTACTTGCCTTGCTCTTTTCCTCTTTGTTTCTCTCTCTCTCTCTTCTCTTTCACACTGTCTTTCTCATTTGCATATTATTATTATTCCCTTACACGGCCCTAATAGGTACCTCTGTCTGTCTCTCTCTTTCTCTCTTTCACTCTCTCTCTCTCTCTCTCTCTCTCTCACTCTCACTCTCTCTCTTTCTCTCTCAGCCAAAGAAAAACACAGTCATTCCCCGCTTAATCTAACCCACCGGCCCAAAAGAAAGAGAGGGAGGGAAAATAATTGGAGAGAGTTCCCGTCCCTCCACAGCCTCCCTCTGGCTTTATTATCCTCCTCCCCTTCATCTCCTTTCTTCTTCTCTCTTCTTCTCTCTCTCTCTTTCCTCCACCATTTTTCTCTTCTCTTCCTTTCTGTCCTCTCTCTCTGTCTCTGTCTCTCTCCTTCACCATTTTTTCCATCTCTTCTCTCCTGTCTTGTATCTTTGGTTCTTCCATAAAATTTCTCTTCTCTTCTGTTCTCTCTTTTTTCTCTTTTATACTGTCTTGTATCTCTCTCTCTCTCCCTCTCTCCTTCACCATTTTCGTCTTTTCCCTTTTTTTCATTTCTATCTCTTTCTCACTAACTATTCACCTTGACCTTCCACCATTCTTTTCTTATCCAATGTATCCACTTTCTTGTTTTTTTTTTCCTTCACACATATCCTTCTCACCCTACCATTATATTTTTTTGCATCTTATTTTTTCTCCCTTTCTCAATTTTTTCTCCTTCCATTTGTTAACTCTCTTCAGGTCCTCCTTATTTTGCCATATTTCTCCTAAATCTCACACCATCATCATCACTATCATTATCATTAATTTTCTACTCTTTCTTCTTCACTGCTTCATCCATTTTTCCTCTTCACAGCTTTCTCTCCGCCACTCCTCCACCACTCACCTCCATCTTTCCACTCCACACCTCCCCCACTCACCGTCTTTGTCTCCATCTTTCCTTGCTCTCTTCCTCCCACTCTTGCCTCCTTCTGTATTTGATTTAAACTTCCCCTCGCAATTTGGTTTATTTTTATTATCAACCTTCAGATTCCTCTAAGCTCACCACAGCGCCCGTTCTCTTCCACAAATTTTAAAGTCAATAAACCCTCATTATTCTCATCATTTCATATATTTTCCTTTCATCTCCCTTTTCATCACGACTCTTTTCCTACCTCACTATAATCAGGATTTGCCTCTAATTGCTGAATGGGGTCATAATAACCTTGTTCCTTGTTCCTGAGAAGCACGATATAGAGACAGATTTCAATTTCCCTTCAATGCAAACCAGAGATGGATATATCATGATCCTTCATAAAAACTTTAGACACTTTTGTATTTCTCCGGAGTCTTTGAATCACAAACAGAAACAAAAATATTATTAACCAGTTGCTTTCTCAGACAGGTTATTGCTTACCTAAGTGGATTGAAATGTCTAGAGTGTACGTACCATGAGATAAAATAACAAGTTTGTATATGTCAAGCACATGTGATCTGAAAAACTGATACGCCAAGCCACTTCAGAAGCAGCTCTTCAATATGTGTAAAGGTCCTAATTTCCTTATTTTTTTTATTTTTTATTTTTTTTTTTCGTCGTCGTCAAAGATTGTTATGATCATTTCTTTTTCATCTTTCCTGCTTCACACAACACTTATCAGATTATTACACTTGACATTTGCAGTCTCTGGCATTCATCTCCTTACTTACACCCACTGATCTACATGTTTTCTCTTTCACCATCCTGCTTCTCCTTCTCCTTCTTCTCCTTCTCCTCCTCCTTCTTCTTCTTCTTCTTCTTCTCCTCCTCCTCCTCCTCCTCCTCCTTCTCCTCCTTCTCCTCCTTTTTCTCCTTCTCCTTCTCCTCCTTCTCCTCCTCCTCCTCCTCCTTTTTCTCCTTCTCCTTCTCCTCCTCCTCCTCCTCCTCCTCCTCCTCCTTATTTACATCATTACTAGTGTTTTTCTATTCTATATTCGTCATCTTTTACATCTCTTCCTTTTCTTCTTTACCTCCTCCTCCTCCACATATTTCTCTCTTCTCTCTCCTCCTCCTCCTCCTTCACATCTTTCAATCATCTCCCTCCTCCTCCTCCTCCTCCTCCTCCTCCACCTCCTTTACATATTTCTCTCTTCTCCCTCCTCCTCCTTTACCCAGTCTTCTATTTATTTCATTCCTTTTCGCCATCCGCTATTCTTCCTATTCCTATTTTACTATTATCCTTTTTCTCCCTCTTTTATGCTTCTCCTCCTTATAGTTATTTCTCATATTTCCCTTCTTCTCTTGTTCCACTTTTTCTTCCCATTTCATCATAATGAGATTCTCCCATTTCTACTCCCTGTCATCCCTCTTTTTATCTTCTTTCCCTACCTCTCCCTTCCCACCCTTTCTTCCTTCCAATCCCTCTTCCTTCTATTCCGTCATCCTATACATCTTCCATTATATATCCATCCACCTTCTCTCCCTCCTCATTCTCTTTCTCCTCATACTTTTAGTCTCTCCTGTTCATCATCTTCCTCCTCCTCCTTCTCTTCCCCTCATCTTCATATTCATCTTCCCCTTCCTCCTCCTCCTCCTCCTCTTCCCCTCATCTTCATATTCATCTTCCCCCTCCTCCTCCTCCTCCTCTTCCCCTCATCTTCATATTCATCTTCCCCCTCCTCCTCCTCCTCCTCTTTCCCTCATTTTCATATTCATCTTCCCCCTCCTCCTCCTCCTCCTCCTCCTCTTCCCCTCATCATCTTACACATGAGAGCGGTTGAAATATAAGAAGCCTTGATTTTCCACCCACTCTGTTCATTTCCATCTTTTCTCGTGACGAGGGTTGAGTCGGTCACGTCCAGGGTCAAGAGCACGACGATGTATACAGACCACGACTTGCAGGTCATAATACTGTAATACACCAACCCACCCGGGCACACTGCATGTAGGCAAGCACACACACGCATGCACGAGCTTGTATATCCAAGACACTTAGTATATAACACACACACACACACACACACACACACACACACACACACACACACACACACACACACACACACACACACAAGCAGGCAAACACACGCACACGAGCTTGTATATCCAAGACACTTAGTATATATCACACAAACACACACCAAGATATTTACTCCCGACATTACGGCACACACTAGGATATAACTACCCACCTAAACACTCACAGGAATACATAGAGTTACAGAACACTCACTCCACCAAGCATACACACGAGCACACATCATCATCATCACACACTAAATTACATCCAACACTCAAAGGACGGACCGACTACAAGCACACACACACACACACACACACATACTCCAAAAATGAAAAATGGATTACAATGAAACACCAGACAGAGGCACAGGACCAATCTTTACAACACAGGTACACGCGAACATAACAATAGACAAACGTAACACATTCGTTGGTTTTACTTGAAGCTTAATGACCGCATACCCAAGCTAACACTGCAACACGTACAGATTATATTAACGTTTACACTGGCTCACAAAATACATCTTCAAAGAGGTATAATCTACTCTCAGCATATAGACACAGGGAAACTCATATATACTTACAGAGAGAAGTATGTGCATTCAGTGATGATGATTCAGGGATACATATTATACACACCCACACACCCACACCGTATTCATAAAGCCATTACCAAGTTTATTGGACTCGGATGCTTTATATGATAGGCACAAAACCGTGTTCCGCCAACCATGCCCTGATGAACCAACTTCATTTTCAGTTTCATTCGAGTTGGATCCCAATGTTGCTGTCACCTATAAGCGTTATAGGAATTAAAGGGGACATTCCCCTATGCTTATCTTATCTTTTCTGTACTCTGCTAATTCCTTGTTTTGATTAGTAAGAGTTAGATGTGCTGTTGGGTTACTTGTGTCGAGTGACTATAATAAAACAGCAATTTTCAAACTTATATCATAGTAAAGTTCCAAATATTTAATAATATTATTTAGTGCAAAACTCAGCCATTACTTTCGCAAATTGTTTATACTCACTCAAAAATGTTTGGTGATGGTTAGTGAATCAGTTACCTCAGTAACTTGCTGACGAAATTTGTTCAATTCACATGATGACTGAAAAACAAGTAATGTTATGATTGTCTAAAAATCAATTCCAATTTTCTATAAATTAAGCTTAGGTTTCTTGCAGGCTTTAATTTTTAATTAATATTAAAAAAATGGAAAAATATAATTCCACCGAATATCTTGTCCCCTCGGCACTCCGTCTCCATGCTCATTAGGCCTTCTAATTAGTAACTCCGCGTCCCTGGCCAACAATATTACAGGTCGACATCTTTCACATCTATACCCTCGGCAATACAGACACGAACAAAAGTCATGTCACGCTCATCTCACTCGGACAATAAATAAATAAACCTTACAGATGTCACGATAGGCTCAGCTGTTTTTATGTATGTACCTGTGTGTATGTTTGCATCTGCGTTTGAATAATTTCATGTAGATTCTATGCATATTATTTACTAATTTGTTCTATAAATCTCAGAGAATATGATCTTTATGGCAAGTGAAGGAGAAATTTCGCGTCTGTGACTGTAAATCATAATCAAGTAAATGCATGTGAGAACTAATTACTTTCACTATGCATATGAATCACAGGATTATTAAAGTAATTATCACAGATGTAGTCTGGCTTGAAGTTCTGAGTGGCTGATCAAGGTACTCATATTGCAGTGTTTGTTATCTGATTATGCAAAAGGCTTCACGATTTATAGGAAAATTATTTATAAGTACAGAATGTGTTTGTAATATGAGTTAGTAGCATCAGGGGAATGTAAGAGTTGAACACGTTGTAAGATAAATGAGAAATGTGAATTGAGAATGTTACTATTGCAAACTAAATAAAAAAATTATGTTTGTATGAAATATCCGAAAGATGAGGACAGTAAGTGGCAGTGTGAATTAAATCTTGTGTTTAGTTTATATTTCAGTGAAGCTCATAAACACGAGGATCTACAAGCATTTTCTTTTCTGACATAACAGGGAGAGTAAAAAATTCTGAGATGAGTGACCGGAGAAATAGAAAAGTTGAAAAGGAATAGTATACACCACAACTACCAGACGGGAATACTTGTATAGTCAGACAAGTAAATAATCTATAAAGGAACTAGCGTAAATTGAACTTACCGAGATAGATAGAAAGATTTTTATAGGGAATCCAGCAATGAAAAAGTCAAATGGAAGATCTTACAACGAGTTAGAAATGAGAGCCTAAAAGAATTCGGAGAAAAGAGTCTACGGGATTATTCAATATGTAAGTTTGCAGAGAGAATCAGGGAGGAGAATCTGTAGAGTGATAGAGTTGAGAGTTAACACGGTAAGCCTGTAGTGACTGTCAATACACCTGAGAAGTGTGTCAGCAAACATAAGCAGGGGTGACAGGAAAGGGAAGATGACATGAAGGAAAGAAAGGTGGTGAAGAGAAGAGAAGAGAGAGAAAGAGAGAGAGACAGGAGAGAAAGAGAGAGAGACAGGAGAGAAAGAGAGAGACGGGAGTGAAAGAGAGAGACGGGAGAGAAAGAGAGAGACGGGAGAGAAAGAGAGAGACGGGAGAGAAAGAGAGAGACGGGAGAGAAAGAGAGAGACGGGAGAGAAAAAGAGAGACAGGAGAGAGAGAGACGGGAGTGAAATAGAGAGAGACGGGAGTGGGGCTGGTATGGTGTGTGTGGGAGATTGATGGAATTGAATGCACAAACACTGATGAATAAACCATATAATACATTGGGAATGTACGTCAATAACAGAATACTACCACCCATTCGTATGTTGTTTCACCCAACCAGCTGCCACCTTTTACATTCATTTGTATCTGCCTTTTTGTGTTGGGTATTTTACTAAGCAGTGTAATAATGGCTGGCTGACGGAGTTAACAAACTTTTAAGTGAGAGTGTACCGAATCCAGGGTATTAAGTGAATTTCTTTTACTCTCATTAAAAACGATGCAACAGAAAGGTTAATCTCCCAGAACCAAGCAAAGTAGGTTTCATTTTCAGAACTCTCAGTGCACACCTTACGAAATAAAAAGAAGTGTGAACTCTTTTTAGTGGTCTATATAAAACAGGATTTTGATATTTGAGAGCCAATGACCTGGGTCTACTATATTTACCCAATACCCTCTATTTGGTCGATTCTTTAACAGAGCTGGCCTCCTAAATCACTGGCTTATCCCCCCAGTCTATAATTTTCACAGACATGGCGTCAAATAATTCATGCTGCTAATATAAATGTGTATGTCATGATAAAGTACGATCGTTAAGCTATAAATATCCATACCCTGTTGAAATAGTATTGTATAAAACATGGTACGAAAAAATTTAATATTGTAGGTTCACGAACAAGGTAAAAGCATTATTAGCTCCACGCATTGACGAGTGTGTGAAATTATATGCTGGGCAGGAAGGGGAAGAGGAAAGAGATGGACGGGAGCCAGCGTTATAAAAAGAATGAGCAATAAAAAATAACTCCAATAAGGAAAAAATATATTAAAAACCAAACAAAGCAATACACAACTCATTGAAAATATGTATAAAAAGTAAATACTGGATAAAAAGTATATACAACACACACCGTCATGATAATATACGACGAAAATAGTAAACAAAAAAAGAATAAGCAAGCCAGATTAATTACACTACTAAAGTAATTGCTAAGGTCATTACAATTATGTGAAGACTAAAGAGGTGCAAGTATTAAAACAAGGAGTGTGGTACGATTACGGGAGTGTGAGGGACAAATGACAAAGGAGAGTAGGAGAGCAAATTATGAAGAGGGAGAGTTGGAGCCAAGCAGGGGGAAGTGACCGGTTGCCTGTGGGTTGGAAATGAGGCCATAAAAGTAAAGAGGAGGAGAGATGACATGTGTGGAAGAGAGGAAGGTGAGGAAGAGTAGGAGGAAGGCTAGATGAGGATGTGGAGGATGAGCAGAGGAAGAGGACAGAAAGGGGGTGGGAAGGGGATGGGAAGAGGAAGGGGATGGGAAGAGGAGGAAGGGGATGGGAAGAGGAGGAGGGGTAGGGTAAGAGAGGGAGAGAGGGAAGTAGGAAATAAGAAAGAAGCGAACGAAGAGAGTATCAAGAGAAGGGTTAGAGAGAGGAGGAGGAGGGCGATGTACGTAGATGAAACTCTGGTGAAGTGAACGTGCAAGAAAAAGCAACCAGAGCAAACATTAATGAGTTAGGGAAGAGGGAAGTTGAAAGTGATCATATCAAAGGAATACCAAGACTTAATGAGAGATAATATCGACTCGAGTATTTTTGTTTTTACAACGTGGTGGATCTTGGAAGGGAAAGTTAATATGTAAGGCATCAGAGTAAAAAAAAGAATGGGTGCAGATAAGAGGAAGGAAGAAAGGAAGGAGGGAAGGAGGGAGTGATTGATTGATTGATAACGCCACTCTTGTTTCCATGATCTCCCGGAACCAACCAACCAACCACATTATTGACAGTCACCTTGTTAATCCGATTCCACACCATTACTTATTAATTAAAGGGTGACCAAGAACCTCTTATTGGGTATGTTTGGAAGGCTAATGAAGGATAATGATTCTTCCAGGGAGACGACGCCACCTCAGTGTTGCTAATTGGGAATCTGCCTGCTTGCTTCGTGACGTTGTTTGTAAGGTTTCAGTTTCCCTCTATAGTTTACTTTGAAGGGTCATTGAACCTTAATAAGGAACTGAATTTGGCCACCAACGTCAAAGTGTGTTTTATTTACGGCGAAGGAAACTCAGTAGTGACTTACATGAACCTAAGACCATATTAAAAAAGTCATAGTAGTAAAAGGGAAAAAAAAAATCATACAAGATCAATGCTAATGTCTGGTATGAATGACACGAGAGGTATGTACAGTTGCCAGCATTTATAAGTGGTACAGTCTGCGTTGTTAGTTCTCTTCTCCTGTACCAGTTATGAATGCTGGCCATTGTACAAAATAGAGTGCCAGGATGGATGGGGTGGCACTGAGAGTTTTGTCCTGGTCTGTCTGTGTGTGTGTGTGTGTGTGTGTACCCGATGTGTGAAGTGTACTTGAAGGAGCAATTAAAATGATTCATGACGAAGGTATTTACTGGCAGGCTGGGCGTCATGAATACAATTGAGAGAGAGAGTGTGTGTGAGTGAGTGAGTGAGTGAGTGAGAGAGAGAGAGAGAAAGAGACAGAGACAGAGAAAGACACAGAGAGAGACACACACACAGAGAGAGAGAGAGAGAGAGAG
Organism: Petrolisthes manimaculis; assembly: GCA_034508575.1. Classification (NCBI taxonomy): domain Eukaryota; kingdom Metazoa; phylum Arthropoda; class Malacostraca; order Decapoda; family Porcellanidae; genus Petrolisthes; species Petrolisthes manimaculis. The sequence continues at coordinate 26,463 of JAWZYT010000668.1, read as the reverse complement.
AGAGAGAGAGAGAGAGAGAGAGAGAGAGAGAGAGAGAGAGAGAGAGAGAGAGAGAGAGAGAGAGAGAGAGAGAGCATGATAAACTTGAGGTTGGGCAGCCATGTGTTAGAAGGGGTGGAATTATGAGGCCAAACCGAGGATTCATGTCTGGTGGAAGTGGAAGGCAGAGCTGGCGGAGGGAGGAAGGAGTCGGGTGGAGGAAGGAAGGAAGTATTAGAAGGAGGAAGGAAGTCGGGGGTGAGAGAGAGAGAGGTATGGAAGTTGGGGAGAGAGAGAGGTGGTGGAAGGTGGAGAGAGAAGTGGTGGTGGAAGATGGAGAAAAGTGGTGGTGGAAGGAGGAGAGAAAGTGGTGGTGGAAGATGGAAAGAGGTGGTGGTGGAAGGTAGAGAGAGAGAGAGGTGGAAGGTGGAGAGAGGTGGTGGTGGAAGACGGAGAGAAGTGGTGGTGGTGGAAGATGAAGAGAAGTGGTGGTGCATGGAAGGTGGAGAGAGAGATAAAGATGTGATTTAGAAAGAAGAGATTAGCATTAAGAGAAAGGAGAGAGAGATCTGTTGGAAGGTAATGAGAGAAGAAGGAGAGGTGGAAGGAGGAGAAAGAGAGAGATTATGGAAGGAGGAGAAAGAGAGAGATTATGGAAGGAGGAGAAAGAGAGAAGTGGTGGAAGGAGGAGAAACCAATAGATGGCAGAAGGAGGAAGGAGAGAGAGAAAGAGAGAAAGAGAGAAAGAGAGAGAGAAAGAGAGAAGAGAGAGAGAGAGAGAGAGAGAGAGAGAGAGAGAGAGAGAGAGAGAGAGAGAGAGAGAGAGAGAGAGAGAGAGAGAGAGAGAGAGAGAACCAACCAACACTGGAGTCAGAGGCAGCCCGGGGTGTGGGAGTAATGTGTTTGTTTGAGAATTAATGGTGATCGGTGGAGGAGTCATGGTGTAGGCCCAGAGACTCATGAACGTTGGTGCACGAGTTATGGACACGAGTCGAGGAGTTATGGACATGGAGTGGAGGAAGTGGAGGAGTTTTGGACATGAGTGGAGGAGTTATGGACATAGAGTGGAGGAAGTGGAGGAGTTTTGGAGTGGTGGAGATATGAACACGTGTGAAATGGAGGACATATAAACAAAAGTGAAGTGGAGGAGTTATGGACACGAGTGGAAGGAGTAGAGTAGGAGTTATGAACACATATGGAGGGAGGGAGGGAGTGGAGGAAGGAGTTATGGAGGTGCATGTGCAACAACACTGAACATGAAGGGAGGATTTATGTGTCAGACTGAAGGTGCCGTAGTTCATGCATGAGTCATGAGACCTTCTTGTTTAAAGCATGGGCCTGCCTGGGTACTTCAAGGGGTCCTGGGCCGAGTATTTGCAGACGTGGCCCTGAATACTCAACTAATGGGCCACAATTCTAAACATAATGTGATCCCGGTTATTGGATATATATATATTACATACATGTGGCTGGATATACTGTAGAATGCGTGACTGTATAATACGTAACTATGAATTGAGTGACTTTAATTAATATGCGTAGCTGTATAATGCATGACTCTGAATACCAATAGTTCACATGGGTTTGAACACAAATATAAAACCTCTTGATTTCGGATATTATAAATAATGAGCCAAAGTTCTAACTCCCAAATAATGAACAATTGAGTGGAACAACAACCGTGCCATATATACACAACAGAGCCATGGGTACAAGTGAAGAGAATCCTGTGATATGCTGTTACTACAAGGGACCACCGTGGGCATGGGGCTGTAGGATCCTCCCTCAACTCACTCCTGTGGCGTAGAATGTGTCTAATTGAAGAGCTCAGGTAAATTAGGTCTTGGAAAATCAAACAAGGGCCGAGATGAAGGAGCCTGGCGAGAGTAGAGGAGAAGGAGTGCCGAGCCTTTGTGAAGGAACCAACCATGAGGCCGGGAGAGAAAGAGCCATACTGAGAATTCATGAGTCTGAGTGAAGAAATTGCCATAAATGTTAATGAAGCTGGACCCTGCGTTAATGAAGACAAACTAACCAAAGCAAAGCGAAGGAAACCTTAAACTGAGGGACGAAGTGGGTAAATGAACCATAAGTATTAATAAGGGAATTAGCCAGGGCACAGTGAAAGAACCATGAACCTTTGAGAGGAAAAAACCCAGTTCCTGGTGAAAAAAGTTTTAATCCTGAGTGAAAGAACTATATATAAAACTGGTTTAGAACACCATGAGCTTGAGTGAAGAAACCTTACACAAGTTAAGAAACCATGAGCCCCGTAAAGGGACCATGAGGCGGGAGAGGCTGGAGGCAGACCAGCGGGACGCCAGAATTACTGGCTATTAAACCCTGAGTAATGTTACAACCTGTCCTGAAATTACGATCACAAGAGGAAGAGAGGAGCAGGAGAATCAGCTACAGCAGCAGCAGCAGCAGCAGCAGCAGCAGCAGCAGCAGAAGCAGTTGCAGTAGGAGGAAAAAATGGAAAATGCACACTAAGATAGGGTGCACAAGTAGTAGTAGTAGTAGTAGTAGTAGTGCTGACAGGAGGAGGAAGAGTAGGAGAAATCGGAAAGAGAAGCAGGAGAAGGCGTAGAAGTAGGAGGTGCAGAGGTAATACCATCAGCGGCCCAGCAGCGACAGTGGTAGCAGGAGGAGCGGTAAGAGCGCCAGCAATAGGTATGAGAGGGATAGAAAGAGGTATTAAACACAACAAATGGAACGCAAGGTGGTCTTATTGGACGTAGGTTGGCACAAGTGGAGATGGAGAGGATGTGGAGTCGTAAATGATAATGGAAGAGGAATAGGAAAGGATAAACGAAAAGGAGTGAAAGTGATAACAGAAGAAGATAAAGAATACTAAGGAAATGCGTGTAAAGCCAAGAAAGAGTGGAGAAGGAAACTGAAAGACAAGAAAATATCAAGCAATTGCGAAAACACATTGAAGACGATAGGAGAGGACGAGGAGAGCGGAAAGGATCTCAGAGGAACGACGACGAACCAGGAGAAAAACGATGGAATAAAGAGAAGAAAAGATAAAGGATTTTCGAGGAAGGAGGAAAGAGAAGCCCGATGAGGAAGCTTAAGGTAGGATGAGGAGGTGGATGGGTAGCTAAGATATCGGTGAGCTGCTGTGTTGATACGGAGGGAGATGTAGAGGGAAGCTACAGTATATATACGGTATAATATATGTGTGTGTGGTGGGTTCAGGGAAGGGAAGTAAAATGAACGAGGAAGGGTACCTGAAGCAAGAGGAAGACGGGACAGATAAAGAGAGTCGGAGAGTTAAGAGGAAGGAGGAGGAGGAGGAGGAGGAGGAAGAGGAGGAAATGGAAAATGATGAAAGGATGAGGTGGAGAAAGAGGAGACGAGATGATGCGACACGAATGACAGGGAGGAATGAAGGAATATAAAACCAGAATAGAATAACCGGAAAAAAATAAGAGGTCAGAGGAAAAATGAGAGAAATGGTGCAAAAAATAAGAAGAAGGAAGAGAAATAAGAGATATAAATAGCGGACTAAGCAAGAGAAGAAAAATAAATTAAGGCGAGATATTATACGAAGGAAATGTGACAAAAATATACTTCTCCAGAAAAATTAAATTATAAATTCTCATAAAATAATACACAAAATCTTTCCAGCGTTTTATACTGGTGACAACAATTTTCCATAAACTTTTGCTCAAGTCGAGTTAAGCGTTGTGAAACCCTTCAGAGTTTGGCTTTCCACCGAATGAAAAATAATATTTTATATATCAGTCTTATCGGTGAGACGAGTATATCATAATGATTTCCAATAGATAAAACAAAACAATATCTAGAAAACTATGTTATTTTGTCCATATATACTGACTTTCAATGCAGTCAATATTATCGCATGATACAGGTTTCAAGAAATGAGTAGGAAAGTCACTCTTTTATGAAATTGTAAGCTGGAGTAGAACAAAATTACGTGTACGGTATATTGAAAAATTATATATATATATATATATATATATATATATATATATATATATATATATATATATATATATATATATATATATATATATATATATATATATAAGCCAGGTATATACACAAATAATTTCAGATTAAGAAGAGCGGCTGGCCGTCAGGAATGTAAACAGACTTAGCTTGGAAACGCGGAAAAACACTCACCTCCCTCATTTTTTAAAAGGCCGAGGTAGATATGAGACTGGTCTGAGCTGGGAATCTCGACGAAAACGTAAAATATCCCCTCAGCTCACCACAACAGTCTGGAAAATTTGCCGTATACGATTATGGGGGTCTTCTTCAGCCGGCGAGGGCCCTAGCGTCCGCCCGCGAATAATACTACAATATTCCTCTCCAGCTGCGAGTGAGTCATGGCAAAAACCCTCTCACGCCGAGGCACTGAAGAGAGGCGCAGGGGAAGAGGTATAGCAGTTAGTAAAAAAGGGCAGGGGGAGAGTGAAATAGTAGGTAGTAGTAGAAAAGGCAGGGGGAGTGAAGAAGTAGTAATAGTAGAAATAGTAGGTAGTAGTAGAAAAGGCAGGGGGAGTGAAGAAGTAGTAATAGTAGAAATAGTAGGTAGTAGTAGAAAAGCAGGGGGAGAGTGAAATAGTAGGTAGTAGTTGAAAGGGCAAGGGGAGAGTGAAATAGTAGATAGTAGTTGAGAGGCAGAGGGAGTGAAGGAGAGGCAGAGGGAGTAGCGAGAGTGAAGGAGTAGAAAGAGAGGAGTAGAGGGAAGGGTCTGGGGAAATGAATACTGAGGGAGAGAATGAGGGCAGGGGTATCTTCAGAGAGAAGAGATAGATAGATAGATAAATAGATAAATAGATAAATAGATAGATAGATAGATAGATAGATAGATAGATAGATAGATAGATAGATAGATAATGTTATTGACCACAGGTTATAATACAGAGACAAAGAATGAATAGATGCGATGGGGAAGAAGGGGAGTGGAGGAATGAATACGGAGGGAAAGAATTGATAAAGAGAGCTAGGAATGAAGTAAGGAAGAAGGGAGGTTAATGGGCTGCCTATATGACGTAAGCTGGTGGAAGAAAGGGTAAAGGTTAACGAGAGTGTGATCACGGGGAGGGAAAAAAATGGAGAAAGGGAGGGGAAGGGAGATATGGAAATGGTAGAGGCTAAAGGAATGAAGAGAAGGAGGAGGAGGAAAAGAAGAAGGCAAAAACATGTAAGGTAGAATGAAACGAGAACAGTAAAACAAATGTAACAGGAGAAATGACAGAGGAGGAGGAGGAGGAGGAGGAGGAGGAGGAGGAGGGGATGTGAAGGTGGGAGGAATAGGTAAGGAGTAAAATAAGAGAATGAAAGAAGAGAACGTGTTAAGACGGAAGGGGAAGGGATGAGGTCAAAAGAGCAGCAAGTTATGGTCAGTCGGGCTGGGTTGGAAACTCACGCCAAACGAGCCAAGATAAGGACAGATGAGGATTATAAAGTCACTTGTGAAGATGCAGACAGAGAGACAGAGAGACAGAAGACATATATACAGACAGACAGACAGACAGACAGACAGACAGACAGACAGACAGACAGACAGACAGACAGACAGACAGACAGAGAGAAAGAGAGATAGAAAGAGAGAGAGAGAGAGAGAGAGAGAGAGAGAGAGAGAGGAGGAGGTAAGAAGATTAATGAAAGATGGCAGACAAGATTGAAGGGGAGTTGAAAACAAGAGAGAAATATAAAAGGAAAAAGAAGAAACACAGGTGGAATGAAAATGGATACAATAAAAGCATGGAAGGGAAGGCAAAAGGGGGACAAGGCGATGAGAAGTGTGAAGGAGGATTAGGGAAACGACCTGAAAAGAAGCGAAGGGGGAGGGAGAGGGAGGAAGGGAGCACGGGCGAGGAGTCCAGGACAATGCAAGGGAAGGAAGAATGGAAAGGGGGCAAGAAAGAATGGAAGGGACGTGGGTGTGGGAGAGTATAGTGTGCAAAGAGAGGGAGAGGAGTGTATGCATAGAGTGGGAGAGATGTGCAAGGAGAGGGAAATGAATGAAAAGATAAGTGGGAGAGAAGAGTAAAGAGAGGGAGAAGAGTGCATAGAGTAGTGGGAGAGGAGTGCAAAGAGAGGGATATGAATGCAAAGATAAGTGGGAGAGTAGTGTAAAGAAAGGGAGAAGAGAGCATGGAGTGGGAGAGGAGTGTAAAGAGAGGGAAATTATTGCAAAGAGAGGGAGAGTAGTGTAAAGAGAGGGAGAAGAGAGCATGGAGTGGGAGAGGAGTGCAAAGAGAAGGAGAGGGGTACAAAGAGAAGGAGAGGGAGGTGAAGACATGCAGTGAGTGGGTGAAAAAGAGTTCCATTGACAAAGATGTATGAATGAGCGTGTAACTGAGTAAAAATATTCTGATTGAGAAATACATGATTCAAAACGAAAAAATGAGCGTGTGGATGAATGGGAATATTATCTTGATTGAGATATCTATGATTTAAAATGGGAGAATGAAAGTGTGAGTGAGTGACAATGAAACTAGTCAAAAATGGGATATAGTGGGTAGATAAAGAGGGACTTACTTATAGGTTTGTCGATATACTGTACTTTGTGAATGTATAGACGCACTATACAAGCGTACTCAAAACTATACAGAACAAGAGAGTAGAAAAGTTAACAAACTCTCCATTCATTCATTCATTCATTCATTCATTCATTCATGTACTCACGCACCTACACACATTATCCGTACTACTATACAGAGCCAGATAGTGAAAAGAGGTACCCGGCCGGCATGCCAAGAGGGACTACTTCAGGATAAGACACCATTTACTTAGACCAACCCGACGTATTATGGGACACGCACATGGCAGGGTGGGTTGGGTTGGGTTGGGTTGGGGTGGATTCAGGTTCTAAGGCCCATAGTTAAGAACGAAAAAAGTTAGGGTCCTTACTGGTGCTGTATGAATTCTCCAAACTATTCCGGGCAACAGATTCCCTATTAGAAATACTGAAGGGTTCTGTGGCCTGGATTATTCTGGTGGATTCATAGAGCTCCAGTAAGGGCCCTTAACTTTGTTTGAACTATGGGCCTGAAGATTCTGGGACGCGGTGTGGCAGCCCGATAAACCCATGCACTGACAACAGAGACACACAAGACGGTATCATACAAGACAGACCATTGGATACAGAGTCACGATGCAAGAATAACGAAGAAAACTGAACGACAATAAGAGTATAGAAAGTCAGTGAAAATTAGATGATTAACAGACGGACGCTAAAAACAAATAAATCATAAATCCTTTACTGGTCCCTTTCCCACAAAACGAAGGTGATGATGAATAGCACAGTAGGATGCAAAGGTGATAAATGAGGTAAATGAAAAGGAGAGAACGAGAGGGAGGGAGGGAGGGAAGGAGAAAGTCAGGGTGGGAACGAGGGAGTGTGACAGGGAGATTAATGAACACGCAATAGAATCCTACCTCGGTCTTTTGTTAATATAATCCAATATTCCCTCCCTCCTCTCTGGCGTAGGATGTAAGAGCAGGGATTATTCAAAGGAAAGAGAAGAGGACGAGTTTCTACACACACACAAACACACACACACGCACACATCTGTCACATAAACATTTGGACACACATATATACACACAAAACCAGATCGTACAGACACACTAATACTACACGGGATATAGACACTTTGACTAATGAAATCTCAACAGCCATTTCTTACATCCACATAATATACTCACAGGCAGGAACAGGCACTCAAACGCACACACACAATCATTGCACGTAAATAAATATTATACAGTATGTCCACTTACTACCATGCTAATATAACACACACACACACACTCTCACACACTCACACACACACTCATGCATACACACACATACACACACACATACACACACATTAAGATATGATAATGAACAACATGCTGAAGGTACTGTACATACATGCAACACACACTAAGATAAGGCCGTGTTCACAACAGACAAAACATAACAGCTAAGGATTAAGAATATTAGTGAAGAGAGTAAAGGCAGAAAATAGGGAAGAGAGTCTCACTGATGATGAAGTGAAGAGAGGGAGAGAAGGAACGAAGAAAAGGAAATGAAAAGCGGAAGGAAAAGGAGGAACAGTGAGGATATAAGAGAAAGAAGATGATTAACGATGAAAAGGGGAAGTACAGAGAGTGAAACAAGGTCAAGGGAATTCCCTTGACCTAGGAGTGAAAAAACAAAAATGGAGCAAAGAATGGAAGGGAAATGAGATGGGGAGGTAAAGGAGGAGCAGTGAGTATACAGATAAGAGACTGCGTGAGGATGAGTGAGGAAGGGAGAGACGGAGTGATTATCAAGCAAGGTCTGGTTGGGTCTCTCTGTTCAGGACTTGTACGGTATAGTGGAGGCTGTTCATTACCTTGCAACGGTGTATAATATTCCCTGACATTCCCCGTTACTGCAGTGGAGAGGGAAACTGTTCTCTTCCTTGGACTCCTAAACTGGTACTTGCAGGACCCGGGAAACTCGGCAATTGTCCCGGTACAGAAGGGAAACTCGGCAATTGTCCCGGTACAGAAGGGAAACTCGGCAATTGTCCCGGTACAGAAGGGAAACTCGGCAATTGTCCCGGTACAGAAGGGAAACTCGGCAATTGGCCCGGTAATACTGTATCCGTCTCTAGAATACCACTGGAGGTTAAGGCAGCTTATAGTAGCTCCAATAATGATATAAACAATATATAGTAGAGAAAGAATGAGCCACAGATTAGTCCTTATCTTTCTCGATATAGAAAAATTAAAACACAGATTGCGAAAAATAATAATGACATCTACAAAATATTACACTTGATAATCACACACAAGTTATAATATCTCGTATCGTTAATTATTTCTCTTAGCTTCGTGTTTACAAGTGAGGGATTTGGCAGAAGCGACCTTGGCCGCCAGAAAATAATAGTGCAGATGCTTTGTTCTCCCACTGTGTGTGGAGAAAAGGATCCTAACACTGGAGAGAGAGAGAGAGAGAGAGAGAGAGAGAGAGAGAGAGAGAGAGAGAGAGAGAGAGAGAGAGAGAGAAACTGTAAACCGACTCACTCACTCACATACACACACACACACACAGGGATTCGACATGCAGCAGAAGAGAACCCTACAAAATGCACTGTACGTGATATTGTTCGCCCACTGAGAACAGAACTTGATATCCTAAAAGCGTGGGAATGGCTGCATGGGATTGTATTTATCTTTCTTCGTGGCATTTTTTTTCTCTCTTTTTTTTTCCAAACACACGCACTTCATGATAAGAAACAACTTATTACTTTTACATGACTTTTTCATATTTCTTTTATCTTTCTCCTTTCTAATTTCTCTCTTTTCTCGCTAAAAAATTCCCCTTCCCTGATAACGCGTTCTTACTTTCCCCACTACACTGTATCTCTTTACTCCGGTTCTCTTGCCTCCGTTTCCTTATTTCCCTGTATCGCTGCCGTGTTGCCCTGCTCAAGTCATGCTCTACCGCACAGTCTGCCCTCAAGGCGAATATAGAGCTCACCTCCAGCTACACTACGCTCCCTAAAGTTTGACAATTATGCACTGTAAACAGCCCAACACACGCCCCACCCAACCAGGCGCGACGTAACAGAGAGAGTGAACTCGTGTACGCCGACTCATAATTAGCCAAGCTTGAGCTAAATAATGACCCCTTCATGCTTGCCTCCTCTTCCCAGACGTCCCCTTTACGAAACTGGTAGCAAAGTTGCCCCAACAAGAAACTGCCACACCGACATGGAATGGAAACGAGATTTTACAACCCACCTTTATACCTTTATAATGTCATGAAGTCTCTCCAGTTTCTAAAAGGGTAGGTAGGTTACGATTGGTGATGTTTTGTTCCATTTCCATCCGGCAAATAATATGTAACGCAAAGAAGAGGAAGGGCCCCAAACCGACTACAGTTAGAGCGTATGTAATCTGGGTATGTTACAATGAGGAAGCCAGTAACGAGCTGCGGGAGTATTACTGGTGGGGCTCTTCTCCTGTTTATAATGAAGAGCTCAGGGTGCACGCTGGGAGTATGGGGCAAGTGAGGAGAAGGTACAGGGTTAACGGAAATGAAGAGGTCTCTTCTACCTCCACCACACCAGTAATAGTAAACACTCACTTACACACACACACAAACACACACACACACACAGGCCCACACATATACATATACAAAGTCACGCTTGTGTTCACGTATACAGTAATAAGCACAACAATACAACACAAAGTTGGCATCAAATCACCGTAATGTACCTCCAAAAAAATGTATCCATTAAAAACAAATATCAAATTACCTTGTCCAATAATAATGTTATTCGCAACTACGATACACATAACTGTTCATTTATTTACTCTCATGCACGCATTCATTTTTCACTCATAACATTTTTCAAACATAATAAACCTGTAGAGAAAAAGAAATGGTATGCAACATGACACCTTGACGTGGAAAATCTTTGCAATATTTTTCTTACGTAATGCATATAAAAGTATGAAAGCAATTGCATGTGGTTCTGCGTGATCTCTCTCAAATCCTATTGCCTTTGTGATATCATGTTTATTGAATTGAATACATACATCCAACACGTGCAACCTCACTTGGGGGTTATGGTTTTGGTTGTTTGTAATTTCTACCTAACCAAAAATGATTAATTCTAACCTACAATAATCTAACCAAACCAAAAAATTATCCAACCAAACTTAATATATTCTGATCAAATTTAAGCCTATATATTATCCTAACCTAACCTAACTCCTCCCTTCCCTCGCCCTTCGCAGCTGGTGAGTTACGACCGGACGCGTGGAGGTGTGGAGGTGACGACGGAGGAGGGGGCCGTGACCACCTCCCGTCTCCTGGTACAGCTGGTCCAGTCACGACACTCAGGACGATACACCTGCGCCCCTGCCAACTCCAAGCCCAAGAGTGTCAATGTCCACGTGCTCGCAGGTGGGTCACATGCTGGTTGGTTGGTTTGTGAGGAGAGGTTGGAAAGTGGTGAGGATATGTTGGAAGATGGGAAGGTGTTGGTAGCTGAGGATATGTTGGAAGATGATATGCTAGAAGGTTAGGAGAAGAGGTTGGAAAGTGGTGGGGAAATGTTGGAAGGTAAGGAGAGGAACATGGAAGGTGAGAAAATGTTGGAGGAAAGTGAGGAAATGTTGGAAGAGGTGAGAAGCTGATGTGATGTTGGCTAGTGATGCAGAAATCCATGATAATTTTCTGACCTAATATCTTTTTTTATATCTTCTTTTATCATTATGTAGATTGATTTCAACCAGATCATAGCATATGATGAACGCAGGATAAGTGTTTGTGAATATACCAGCAATTGCCAAATGATTATGAAGATGCTATGAAAAGATATATTAATCCACGACTCTAATAATCGATTTAATGCACAGTGTATGATAATAATATTATTATCAAACACCAGACAGTAAGCAGTTATTCCATATCCTGACACAAATTACCTATATTTATAATAATATTTTGCTTTATTGCTACGGTTAGGATAATATATAAAGATAATAATAAATATATAGCCCTTCACTCTTTGGTCTTCACACCATTACATCTCATTCAACCAGGTGACCAGACGGCAGCTATCGTCCACGAGAACAATGGCGGTGAAGAGGTCAGCAAGATTCCTCTTCTCTTCCTGGCCCTCCTCCTCAACACGCACCTCCTACTCTCATAAGCCCACTCGGGCCCCCTCACGCCCACTCGGCCCCCTTACGCCCACTCCACGCACAAAGGGCTGTACATGAGGTTGTGCACACGAGGAGGAGCCACACAACACAGCCCACCACACCCCAAGTGGACTCTCGGACTCCACTTTCCTCTCACCACCATCATCCAGACTCCCCCTCGGTTATAAGGCAAGTGGACTCCTGTCTGTGAATTCACTGACCTCCATCAGCTGGTTTCCAAAAGCCTGCCGACTGGGTAATAAAGACAGGACCACTAGGCTTCCTCCTCCATAATGTTATGGTACGAAAGTCTAGGAAGGAATTTAAGTCATCTGATTCCACTTTTGAGTCATTTTCACCCGACAGCCTCTGGGTCTAGAAAACAAATAGATTCATTCGAAACTATTTTCGACTTACCTTCATCAAACAGTCAACTTGGTTTCTGGTTTAATACGGGATTATCTGGAGACTACTTGTTTGAATCCACTTTCATCCTTTCTTTCAGTCTTCTTAGGGATTCAGATCTTGGCAGGCAAGTAAACTTGTGACTGCACTTTCAACATAAATATTTGTGTATCTGAGGTGAATGAGAACACCGTCTCTAAAGATACTCGTATTTCTAGACAGATATATATATTTAAAGGAGCAACAAGAAGGAGAGAAATCTTGTGACCTTGTGGTGGCGAGGGTGAAGCTGCAGTATTCAACACAGGAGACAAAGATCGATGGTGGGAAGATTGCGTCGACCCCGGGCGTCACAGTCCAGATAAAGGTGATTTACCACACACGCCAACAACTGAATGTCGTTGTCAGGAAAAACTAAACAACCAGAATAGAAACGTGACTTGACTTAACATTGCCTCGAACGCTTTCTGTTCGCTTTGGAAAAGTAGAACGAAAGAGAAAAAACAACACAATATTGGTATAAACTTTACCAATGGAACCGTTTATGAATAGCTGAGGGCAACATTATAGGGTAGTGAATGTCGCCATGTAAATGTAAGGCGAAAATAGAAAATTATAATCAGAAACAATTACTGTATTTGTGTTATGTAGCATAAGTATACAAACCTAACACTGACACACTCAGCTGAATGTAGAAAAAAATGTCACTGCCAAGTTCACTTCACTACCAAAAACAAAGTGCAGAAGTGCTTGAAAGTGATGATATACATAATGATATAACCTACCTGTGAATTACTGCTGTGTTTGATTATCGATTGACTCAATATATATCAATAACAAAATGCACATATGATTGAATGGAAGGTGTGCTCTCTACCATGTCTGCGTTGGAACTATAATGGAAAAATAACCTACAATCCATATGATTGTGTGAAGCCAAAGCTGCAGTCAGGAAATAAACAATTAATTTATAATTTCTGAAACGTACCATAACGTAAGATTTTCACTCAAGAATCTCCATCATTCTGACTGTCGAACAGAACGAGTAGGATTTATATCATACACGCAGCTTTAAGTGTATATTAAACGCCCATACTGGCTCACGTTGTAAAGAGAGTTTTATAAGTAGCTGAATACCTCTTTATCCTTTTCCTATGATGCTTTTTGTGTACCAAGAATAGAAAGTCACTGACCATGCCTAATTCTTTGTGTAATTTCTTGGGTGACTTTGTGCAGCGTTTTGGCTATATTAATTTCAGTAATTTTGGAAACCATTTGTTGTGATTTTACAACAGGTCACTGACTATCATTCATATTCTTAATCATCCCTTGTTCTTAAATCTGAGTTTGTGACAAAGGAAACTTCTATGAGATTTCCTATTGCATTGCACGATAATTACAATGTAATGCTCCCATAGTGATTAAAAAGAAGAAGAAAAAAAATACAGGTTACTCATAGAAATTGCTAAAGATTTAGTACAGAGTTGATAATTGTTAAACCTAATTATTATATCGATAAATGTTTGTGTTCACCCTTTGTCCTTTATTGACAGTCCCATGCACCTGGCAGGAGTGATCGATCATCCACAGTTTAACACCCTCCAACAATATTCTACCACATTTTTTTTCTAACCTTTTCCTAAATCCTGACTACCACTTCTTTTCCTGCCCTTTTCCTTCATCCTGATTACCACATTTTTTCCCAACCATTAACCTCATCCTGATTTCCACATTTTTTCCTGCCCTTTTTCTTCATCCTGACTAGTCACTACAAAATTGTTTTCCAACCCTTTCCCTCATCCTGACTACCTCATATTTTACAACCCTTGACCTCATCCTGACTACCACATTTTTTCCTCCCCTTTTCCCACATGCTGACTACTACCACCACCCTATAACTTACCCTCACGCCCCTAAACAAATACCTTGCCATCTCACACCCTATTTACATTATTCATCACTAGTCTACCACTGTACATTTTATACCTGCTGTCTAAAATCTTCTCCCCCTTTCTGCCACTTCCCATAATCCTGTTCTACTCTCCAGCAGTTAGCAAAACAGTCGCGCCTGAGAAGATCTGTACAGACCCACAACAAAGACGAGACACCAATTTGCAGGATGAAGTTGGTTGGTAAGAGAGGAACTTCTCCCTAACAGCTGTTGCACCACAGTACGGCCTCACATTCTCCCACGCTAACGAACTACTAATGTGTTGTTCTCTCCATGTGTGTGTGTGTTGTCCTTTCTGTGCCGCCATACTCTATAGTTCTGAGGAGCCATTATTACGAAATCTCTTGTGGTGCAGGGAAACACTTTTTGTCCTCTTGTTCGGAAATGCTTACGCTCAATTGATTTTCTCTGAAGTATAGCTCCATTTTAGTTAGATGTAATATCATTTGACCTGATCTCAGGCCCTGTGTCAATATATTCATGGTCATTAGTACGAAGGTTCCACTTAAATACTTGATATAAAACCATCGCACTAATCGACGTTATCGCATAAACTTTGACGTTTCGTACAAACAGCACTTAATCTGACCTGAATTAACTTGACCTTTTCTGATCAAGGCTGATCGAACCTGCTTGATGCTGGCATTATTGGTATTTGACATTGGTAATTGATATTCCCTGCACCATGACAGACTTGGTGGAAAAGGCTTGGGGACAACAACACTCAACCTCAGCAACTTGTGTCTGGAGTATATAGGAATCTTCAATGGATCTTTGGAATGTTAGCAACTATCTGGTGAAATTCATAATATCGAAACGAACTAGAATGTGGTGTTTTATCTCATTGATTGAACTTGGAGGTTATATATAATATATACTCTTCCAGTGTGACAGTTTTGCGTACTAATCTTATGATGTAAATACTAATATTACATACTGCTTATTAGCACGAGACGTCAGTTAGATGTTAGTCCTAAGTTTGAGTATCAATAAAGTAACCGGCTGTTGGACAAGCCATGTTTACTGCTGTTGCAGTAGACATAATGTTGCAAGTTGCTGAAATAGCCGTTAGATAGCAGGCCATTGCAGCAGACATGATGTAATAGGATGCTACTGTATAATAACTTGGAGATGGCAGAATTTCTCAGTGTGATTGTATAAGCCGGTTATCAGAGTATGAGGGAGGTAGTCGACTGTCACAACATACTAGACAACATTCCGACGGGCCACTGTCTCAGTACCGGGTATAGGCTACGATCATAGTCAATTTTTTCTCACTACTTACGTACACCTACAGCTGCAGCAACGCCATCTGACAGCTAGGCGTGAAACGATAGTATTTCCCTGTATTTTTCTGCTGTTCTCTACAATTTAGTCGAACTTTGTTGCGGTTGAGGAGAGCTTAGTTAACTCTCAGTTCAAAATTAATCTAAGCTTGAACCATATAGAATGATTTTACCCGGGTATGTTTTACCCGGGTATGAACTTGAAGGGATTTCTTGCTGAGAATGTACAGAGCCTGTGACCCGTGTAGTATGTGTCTATGTCTGACCACCTCCCTGTCCACCCCAGCCGAGGTGCCTCTCTCACCAACTCACACATACACTCCTGCTCCTGTATTCAACGTCAGAACCTCAACAATAGCTTCCTTCATGTTCTCAATCCTGGCGGCATAGAATTCATATGTGGTCAGAGGCTCATGCCGTCAGCGCCAACCAAACCAGATACATGCATACAGTTACAGACACATGTAACAAGCCCAACGGAAACAGGGCCCCTTGTCAAGCATATTATAAAGGAAAGACAACACGTGGTTTACAGAGGCGAGTCCTTCCTTTAATAACTGAGGGGTCCCATTTTAAGTGTGTCAGTTTTATGTGTCCGCAACTGTACATGGAAAGACGTACATACCATCACACCCACATACACAAAAACAAAAACAACAGGCAATGCCATATATGATGATAAAACGTAACGTAATCGATTTGTGATAGGTTAGTGCAATTTCCATGAAACACTCAGACATGAATACAAACAATGCTGCGTACAATTTATTTTGCACCCGTAAATATTTGCGTCAACAGATGCAGATATATATCACCAATATTGTTTCCTCTTTGACAAACGTGAAAATTGCAGATGCTTTTTCCCTCAGGTTAATGGACTACTTGTTTCTGTAAATTTTCCAATTAATATCGAATATCTTTTTTGCCTCTGCCCACGGACGTTCTCATACATATAGCCTACACATAAACAATCACGCGCACTCAAATATCCACACACAAGTACACACACACACACACACACACACACACGTCATTACCTAACAAGTATACTATACATACTATCATACACGGCCGTAAAAGAAGTGAAGTCTAATGTGTTTGGGACCGAGTAATGCATTTCACTCACAACTTTTCAATTTTAATATAATGATAAAAAATTATTGTGACAACACTCAAGCGACCTTTTTATCACAAACAAAATAACGATAATAGATCCAAAGCTCTGACTATTCTTTGTACAGTCAGACTCAGGAATTCGTATACACCAATGTGACATGAATTAAGGCTTCGTAACAACTAGAAAATATAGTACAGTAATTTCCTGACAACAAACTTTTCTAGTAATGGTATTTGGTAATATTTTAATCAGTCAGCAGAACAATGCCTACAGTATGTGCAAAATACAGACCCATTTCAACCCCAATACTCTGTGTATGAATTTCTGACGTCAACTGTACGTGAGCAATATAGCAATGAGTGGGTGACTGAAATAATGCATGGATATATTTGTACTAGATCCTGTTTAAATATTTAATACACGTACTAAAAGATGTACTTGTTACACGGGATCAAAGGGGATTTATATTTTAACGCTTGAATGAACGAGTGAGTGAGTGAGTGAGTGAGTGAGTGTAAAAAATTAATGGATGTGCGAGTAATTGCTATGCTGATGCTACACGTCTTGTGCATGTTGTGTGTGCCAACCAATACCGGTGGATTTCATATTAAAATACTTTCACAGTAATTATCGGGGACATCCTTTATGCTACCTGGGCCGTCTCTGAGAGCATCATTAATATTCAGTGTGCATTGCTACATCCGGGGAAACAACATCATTTCTGTCAATACTTTTACCAATACCACCTCTCTCACGTATTCATGCCACTACCACCACCACCACCACCACCACTACTACTACTACTATAACTGGGCACCAATACCACCTCTCTCACGTATTCATGCCACTACCACCACCATCACCAATACTACTACTACTACTACTACTACTACTACTACTATAACTAGACACCAATACCACCTCTCTCTCGTATTCATGCCACTACCACCATCACCACCACCACCACTACTACTATAACTGGACACCATTACCACCTTGACCATTATTCTCATCAATGCTACAAGTACTGAAGTTTGTATTGACACCACTATCACCATCACCTCTGCTGGCTGCTTTTCTGGACACCACTACCATCATTAAAATAGTTATTGTTTCCCTCATTGCCGTCAATATTTTATCCCACTATAAATGATTAAACACAAAAAGTTCTACACCATAATAATTTTCGTAAGGTTCAACAAAACTAGCACCATCAGTATTGTTGTCACCACTACCACCATCACTAACTGACGACACCTGCACCTCAGTCATCACTCTAAATAACACTATACAATATGTCATTCCTGGTAATACAATGCTAGTGCCATTAGCATCACTTTACTATCAATTACTTACGTCAGACTTCCCCAACACCAACACCAACACCACCACAACCACAACTCCTACAACCACCATCACCACCACCACCCCTGTCAGCACCACAACCACAACTCCTACAACCACCATCACCACCACCACCCCTGTCAGCACCACAACCATCATCACCACCAACACCACCCCTGTCAGCACCAAAATCAATAAAACACAAAACATTTAAACCATCACCACAACCACAACACATAAAAACCACATTACCAACAATACCAGTGCTAATATTACTATCACTACCCGCTACCACAACATCACACTATAATGCTGCTACCACAATACTACACTAACACAACTGATTATGCTGATATCACACTACCAACGCTATCAACTCAATATCACACCACCACCACCACCACTATCACCACCACAACCAAAATACCACACCACCACCACTACTACCACCACCACCACTACCACTACCACTACCACAACCAAAATACCACACCACCACCACCACCACTATCACCACAGTACCACAGCTATTGATTCCACTCACTAACAAGACGCTGCTCTCTTTGTCCCAGACTGATGCTCACTACGCCAACTAATACCACTTCCCTCGCTGCTCACTCACACACTCACACACTCACTCACTCACTCACTTGCATTCTCTCTCACTCACACACTCACTCATTTGCATTCTCTCTCACTCACACACTCACTCACTTGAATTCTCTCTCGCTCACACACACACACACACACAGAGAGCCACACTTACACACGCAGGGAGAGAGAGAGAGAGAGAGAGAGAGAGAGAGAGAGAGAGAGAGAGAGAGAGAGAGAGAGAGAGAGAGAGAGAGAGAGAGAGAGAGAGAGAGAGAGAGAGAGAGAGAGAGACAGAGATACTTAGTTGATATTGATGGAACGCTAATTTTCTCTCGCCTACTCATTTAACTATGTACTTTCTCAATCAGTATGAACTAAATCACTCATACTCTTAATATTTACACACGTGGGTAAACAAGTAAATACGGAGGAAAATGCAGTTGCACAATATAAACACACGTACACAAATACCTACACATGTACTGTATCACATTTGGCAACATTCTCACACACACACACACACACACACATAAATCACACCAAAGCACTCCAAACCCCTGAGGAGATCAGACACTGCAGCACTACCACTCTGAAGACTGCTGAAATAACAAGGTGTGTGTGTGTGTGTGTGTGTGCGAAAGAGAGATAGAGCGAGAGCGAGAGAAATCGAGAGAGAGAGAGAGAGAGAGAGAGAGAGAACGAGAGAGAGAGAGAACGAGAGAGACAAAACAGACATACACAGAGAGCACAGGGGCAGAAAACGGCAGGCATTGTAGGCAGGTTACCCACAACACAGAACTTGAGCGCCGCACACATGCACACAATATTGCCACAGCGGAGCACCGGGGACAGACAGCTGACGGAGGGACGGGTGGGAAGGGATGGAAGGACGGGGAAAGGGAAGGGAGGAAGAGGGGGAAAGAGAAGGGAGGAAGAGGGGGAAAGAGAAGGGAGGAAGAGGGGGAAAGGGAAGGGAGGAAGAGGGGAAAGGGATGGAGGGACGGGAAAAGGGAAGGGAGGAAGAGGGGAAAGGGAAGGGAAAAAGAGGGGAAAGGGATGGAGGGACGGGAAAAGGGATGGAAGGAAGAGGGGTAAGGGACGATGAGGGAATGGAGGAAGGGAAGAAAGACAATGGTAAGAAGAGACGAAAGGAAGGGAGAGATGATAGAGAGGATAGACAGGAGGGGGAGAGGAAGGCGAAGATAAACAGTAGGGAGACAGGGGGATGAAAGGATAGACAAGAGGGAAAGAAGAAGGCAAAGATAGACAGGAGGGAGATAACAGAGAGAAGGACAGACAGGAGGTAGAAATGGAAAGACAGGAGAGAAGAGGAGAGGGGAGGGACAGTGAGTCTCTCTCTGGCCGTCACGGTGAAACGAGACCGGACCAACGTGAGTATAAAACAAATAGTACAGGGAAAACAACACCAAGGCTATACGGTCCACACCAGACTACACAACACAGGGAAAACAACACCAAGGCTATACGGTCCACACCAGGTCACACAACACAGGGAAAACAACACTTAGGTTATACGGACTACACCAGACCACACAACACAGGGAAACAACACTTAGGTTATACAGCTACACCAGACCACACAACACAGGGAAAACAACACCAAGGCTATACGGACCACACCAGACCACACAACACAGGGAAACAACACTTAGGTTATACAGCTACACCAGGCCACACAACACAGGGAAAACAACACCAAGGCTATACGGACCACACCAGACCACACAACACTGGGAAAACAACACCTAGGTTATACGGATCACACCAGGCCACACAACACAGGGAAACAACACTTAGGTTATACGGACCACACCAGGCCACACAACACTGGGAAAACAACACAAGGAAAACTCAGCATTGTGGGAGAGCCATGCAATATACGTAACACTTTACAAACGGAAGGATATTGACTTTTGCTCGGTGAAGCCAAAAGCAATGTGGGAAATCTAAACCCTACTCGTGGTTTTGGAGTAATCATAACACTCGATATATTTCAACAATATTACAGACAAAAGATTAAGGAAGGAATATGCATCTGCTAATGACACCAAAACATCGTCACACAAAACATACCATTAAGTAAAATCACGTAGCAATTCAAAAGCCATAGTAACAACAGTCAAAGTAGAAGCACTTAATACGTCAGGTAATGTAACACTTGACAACTTAACACTAAAGCACCACTCGAGAAATGTATGTTGTTTATAATAACGCTATATGAAGAAGAACCACTATTGATAATGTTTCCTTACTGCTGCTGTAGGCTATGTTAAAGACAATGGTCGCAAAGTGATACTTTTTATTGCGAAAGATTCGCCTCATATTTGACAAAAATAAATCATTCATTCTAATATGAATAATTAGATAAGGATAATACAGTATGCCTTGAATATTCAAAATATGTTTTAAATCCATAAAACACAAGAACTATATTGTCACACAAGCTCAACAAAGTGCAGTGTGTGGCAATACTTGAATACCAACAACAAACACTAGGCGACGACAAAGTGAGGAGACAAACCGACACAACACAAAACCACAGAAGCTTGGCAGGAGGAAACGCAGGAGCTGAGGGGTAAAACCACAGAGGCGCCTCGCTGGGGACGAACAAGAAAGACACCAATTTATCCTAGGCTTCAACTTTTCCTCACGGTCTCATTGATCCACGTTTTGTAAAAACAAACTGTTTCTTCTTCTCTTAATCGTCTGTAAAATTATACATATACATACATAAATACTTTTTGTGATTTATGTATACGTGTACTAGAATATTTTAGTAATAAGGTAAGTATAAATACATATATAAATACATACAAAGGTACAGGTACATGTGTTACATATGTTGCATTTTACAAAGATGTTCCCTAACCCGTAGTTATTTATGTAGTTGGTAAGTCAATGTGTGAGACAAACTTGGTACATATACAGTATATATTGCTCCCTGTGTTTTCTATTCCCAGAATGTGACTGTATATAGCTGTATATATATAATGGTATTTGTGAAGTTGTATATTTTTCTAATAAAAATAATAAATTCTGCCTCCCTCTCCAAAAATGGCTCTTTTTATTTTCCATTTATATTTTGGCAATGTTCACGCGTGTACTAATTCATATGCATTGTTTTATTAATTAAATTAAAACCCAAATGTAGAAAGAACGTTTTTAATATTGCTACTTTTATTGAAATATTAAACAGAGCTGAGGCTTCCACAGGAGTTACAGGATGGACAAATGCATGAAATATTGTGATTTGTTCAGCCGCAGACAAAGCTATGTTGAGTCCCGTTCAGCTCCGTATTTATAAATGTACAATTTACATTCAGATCTTTGGCTGTTTTTCACATATACAAGTATTTCTATCGTAAGGATTTTAATTTAGTGTTAGCTGGCCACAGGATACAGCACACTCATATTGCACTTATATTTGCATAATCTTAAAACTATACACCTAAAAATAGAAAAATCTTTACCAACCATCCAGCTTCAAATTGTTTTAACGTGAAGTTCTGAATCCCGGTCGATATAATGTATTAAATAGTATGTCTGTACTCGTTACTCTCCTAATATTATAACATTGAAGATTACGAGGAAATTATTATGTCAATAATATCCAGCACTGATTTTATGCACAGAAGTAAGACGCTGAGATGGGTGTAGGTGTGGATGTTGCCTTTCAATTGTCCTCCTATAATCCAGCAGCTTGTAGCGATATAAACGGATCCTGACTCAGTACTTTAAGACAAGAACAATTATTGTGATCCTGGTTTATTTATATGAACTTCAAAATAACTTCCTTCCTGACATGTAATGACTAAAGCCTTATGGTTTCATTATTATCGGATATTTTTCATACTTAGAGGACACTTAAATATTTTATGTTCGCAATTCATGTACATGGTACGATAAAAAAAATAAAAAATAAAACGTTTTCCAATGCTGCACCAATAGCATCACATGGAAGTAGCGAAAACTGGAAGGTAAGACCATTATCCAGGGTTGCATGCAGCCGAGGCAGTCCTGGTAGATGGGTGGATAGCTGCTGCTGACTGGAGGAACGGTTTGGTTATTTATTTCTATCATGTGAGGGAAAGAGGACTGACAGGTGTGGGTCAACTAATATGGTCTGGTGTTATCATTGTGTCAGTCAGGGATATTGCTTACCTTATGGTGATATAGGCAAGGATTTTTACAACTGACAGTCATATACATATACAGACTGATAGAAAGGGTCAATCATACGGAAAAAATAACACAAAATTGGAAATATATATAGAGAGAGACAGAGACAGAGAGACAGACAGAGAGACAGAGACAGAGCGACAGACAGAGACAGACAGACAGAGAGCGATCGAGAGAGAGAGAGAGAGGAGAGAGAGAGAGAGAGAGAGAGAGAGAGAGAGAGAGGAGAGAGAGAGAGAGAGAGGAGAGAGAGAGAGAGAGAGAGAGAGAGAGAGAGAGAGAGAGAGAGAGAGTGAGAGAGAGAGAGTCCGCCTAGGGGATGAAACTGCTGAGGTGGAAAGTCCAATATTTATGACCCCAGTGAGGGCGGGGGTCCTTCTCTCTCTCAGGTGATGGTTCGCGACACACGCCCCTCCAGCAACACACGCCCTCCATCACTGACACACACACACACACACACACGCCCTCTCCAGCAACACACGCCCTCCATCACTGAAACACACACACACACACACACACACACACACACACACACGCCCCTCCAGCAACACACGCCCTCCATCACTGACACACACACACACACACACACACACACACGCCCCTCCAGCAACACACGCCCTCCATCATTGACACACACACACACCCCTCCAGCAACACACGCCCCCTATCACTGACGCACACACACACGCCCTCTATCACTGACACTGACACACACACGCCCTCCATTCTTACACTGACACACAGAATCTTCCTGAAACACGCCAATTCATTCACCCACATACGCTACAACTAATAATAACACACATCGTTACAGAAATACGCCTTCCCACTCTCAATAGTCACCTGCCTCATACAAACTCCTTCACTGACACATGCTCCTCTCAACTCACACATGTATGCATCTACAATAACACACTCATTTTTGTCTGTCTTTCCTCCATCCTTTCAACCTCGGTCTCTCTCTCCTCTCCATCACAACCCTTCCACATTCCCCACCATATATTTATATATATATATATATATATATATAAATATATATATATATATATATATATATATATATATATATATATATATATATATATATATTTATATATATATATATATATATATATATATATATATATATATATATATATATATATATATATATATTGACTGAACGTGACTATTTGGTTAGTTGCCAATATAAAGATAGTATGCAACAAGATAATTAACGATTCCCTCATTTTAATTTGTTCACATATTTTATGGTACTGTCACAAAACACAACTAATGGCAATGTAATACATACCGTAATATAAGGAGGCGGAGTGTACATGAAAACTTCATAAACGTAAAGAAACTTCTGCCATTAAGTATTGGTCACCTCTTGGTCTGATTCACTTGCGCAAAGTTACAACAGACAAGCGAAGCTGATTGTGTTCATGCCGCAACGAAAGTACAGCTCAACAGATCACAATATGGTTTGTGTGATAAACCAACCAAATTTATCCACATCATAATAGCAAAAAGAAGAGCAAATTTTCACATTACCTTGATACAAATTATTATTATTATTATACTAAAGTATCATATGCTTTATTTATTTACTTCTTTTAGGTGAGCGTACGAATATATATATAAAAAAGTACAGTACGGAACAATACTAGTAAATCATTAATTTTTGTTCAATTCACAAACAGAAAACACCTGTAAGATCCCCGGCGGGAAAATCTTCACAGGGAAGCGGTACGACGGAAGAGAGATTTATATTTGGAAACTTTACCTGCCAACATTCTCCCAGAGTCGGAGGTGTGTGAGGTTCGATTGTCTGAAAGCATGAGAGAAACAGAACGAGTGAGAAAGTGAATGAGTGAGTGGGAGTAAGTTAGAGTGAGTGAGTGGAAGTGAGTGAGTGGAAGTAAGTGAGTGAGTGAATGTAAGTTAGTGAGTGAGTGAGTAAGTGAATGGGAGTAGGTCAGTGAAAATGAAAGAGCGAGCGTGAGAGAGTGAATCAACGTGAGAGAGAGAGTGAGTCAGCGTGAGAGCGAGTGAGCTAGCGTGTGAGTGAGAGAGTGAGTGAGTGCACCAGGGAGCCAGCGAGTGAGTTTGAGCAAGCGGGGTCATCTCTTGCACCACCTAATGTAATCAACACTAACACCTCCACTATCTTAATTGACCCTGACACCAACCCAACATTTTCACCTGACTTTTCTCGTCGTGCTCTGCCACTCTCCACTCTCGTGTTATATTACCTTCAATCCACTTCTCTACTTTATTAATGAGATTGGGGACAGTGTTGTATGTGTGTGGTGTGTGTGTGTGTGTGTGTGTGTGTGTGTGTGTGTGTGTGTGTGTGTGTGTGTGTGTGTGTGTGTGTGTGTGTGTGTGTGTGTGTGTGTGTGTGTGCTTGTTTTATTATGATCATGCTTGTTATTCAGTCCTAATATTTATTCAGTCCTAAACTTTAAATTGTTTTTCTTTTTTTATCTGCCTTTGATATGAAAAAAAATATTCTAACTGCCTTTGACATAAACAAACTATCTTTACCTTGTACAAAATCCTGCATTCACTTTTCCTTTCATCTCCATGTCGTTAATAAAATACAGTAATAACTCTCTATGTTTAATAAATCATATTTGATATAAATATTGTACCTTTTCGTCATAATATGTTCCATGTTTATTATTGTTTTGTTTTTTATTGCTAATTTATACCGTCCTTCTATTTTCTTGTTCGCTACTCCCGTCTGTCACTGTTTTCATATATTTTCTCTATGACAATTCTAGCCTGCCCGTTTTTCCTTCTTTCTAACTTTTGTCTCTATTTTCTTATATTCATAACTTCATTTACTCAGTTCCTGTCTGCATTTCCTGCCTTTCACAGAGTCCACACCCGGAAAAAAGGAAGAACAATAGAAGCTAGAAATTCCTCGCTTCCATGTCGCCAAAATTAATATAGCGTTGCCAGCAGAACGCCAAACAAAACCAGGTCATAATCATACAAGTGGCAAGAGAGAGAGAGAGAGAGAAAGAGAGAGAGAGAGAGAGAGAGAGAGAGAGAGAGAGAGAGAGAGAGAGAGAGAGAGAGAGAGAGAGAGAGAGAGAGAGAGAGATAGATAGATAGATAGAGAGAGAGAGAGAGAGAGAGAGAGAGAGAGAGAGAGAGAGAGAGAGAGAGAGAAGAGAGAGAGAGAGAGAGAGAGAGAGAGAGAGAGAGAGAGAGAGAGAGAGAGAGAGAGAAGAGAGAGAAAGAGAGAGAGAGAGAGAAAGAGAGAGAGAGAGCGAGAGAGAGAGAGAGACATTCAACGCGTTTCCAATTAAATAATATTGATTTCAACCTTCCGTCGTTCCTGGACAAAAACAAGGAACACAAATGCTTCACCTTCATATTCTCCAAACACACGTAACAACAACAACAACAACAACAACAACAGCACCACCAGCATTTCACAGCCGCTTCCTCCAGGCACAATGAAATTCACAGAGACCTCCACAGCGCCACCGGTACCTCACTCACCTCTCTCTCTCTCAGACAACACAGCAAGAAGACACACACATCCATCCTTACACATTCCTCTACAGTCTACATTGTCAAGGCACCTACCTAACTTCATTGTACATTCTTCTGAACAGGGTACACATTTTCACATTTTCTCTCTATGTAAGAAATTCGCACATCACTCCACATCTTACTTCACATAGCACATCACATCTGACGAGTTAACACATGACCCAGTTTCACACCGTGGTAACATAAAGATATATTCCTGCTCATGTACATAATTATGCACATTATATCTAAATACGTTTCTCCCAAGAGAAGGAATGAATTAAAATTATCTTTTCACACTCAGTAAAATAAGTGAATGCACATCCTCTTCATTAACTCAAATAAGATACATTACTTTGCCTTCTCTT